>VXBJ01007013.1:2465249-2527874 GCA_013400055.1 Nycticryphes semicollaris | reverse complement strand
CCTCCCCGAGTCCTGCCACCGAAAATGAAGCACATTCCTGTCACCATGAGAAGGGAAGTACGTACTGGTCCTCTCGTTGAGGAACTGCCATCGCACCCTAGCGTCTGTATGGCGGTTATTTCCAGTGTACAGTCATTGGTGTGGCTGCTGAATATTCCTCACCCTGAGCATGTAAATACTTGTATTTCTTAATCCAGCCCTGAGCAAATCCAGTGAGAAAGGACCAGAGAGCTCTTGTGGCCTGTACCGTTAAAGGCAGGAGCCAGCGTGTATTTGCTGGCCGCCCAGGCATGCACACTAATGCCAGCTTTCTCCTTGCTAAACCTTGTCAAGTCAGTGGTCCATGCACCTTCCCACTGCACTGTTCTTCACTTGTGCAGACGTGCAGCAACTTAACGATGCACGATGGGGCAAGCTGATGAAGAACCATAAATGTAAGCGTTCAACTTTTCTAATTTTTTTTTTCTTTCTCTCCCCTGACCAGGTAAACATCTTTAATTCTAGCCCCTAGTTTTCAGAAACCAGACATAGGACAACCTTTGTGTTTCGACAAAAACCATCTGAGATTTTTCTGAGTGTGATTTGCAATTCGGGGTTCTTCAGCACTTCTATTTGCTTGTGTCTGTCCCCAAGCTGACAGGGTAATTTCTTTTTCTGACTAAAGCTTGTGAAATCTTGCTAATACACCCTCTCTGTGGATGGGGTTTAGTGCCGATTGCTGTAATTCCAGGTGTGCATCATGTGTAGAAACCATCACTGGCCTGAGCCTACCAATGGTTGAGTGCACCTTTGGTGACAAGAGCCATCTCAAAGGAAGAAACGATATTATAGGCAAGAGAAGAAGCGACGCTTATGTGTTCTTTGTGGGTGCCTTTTGGCAGCCATGTGGGTCTGAGCAGACTCTGTTCTCACCATTAGCAGTGCTCCCAAGCAAGCACTTGCATTCTGCTAGAATCTGACCCTTTGCATCCCAACTCTCTTGATGTCACACATTTCTGCCCACCAGCCACTGTGACAGGGTCCAAACCCTCGGGATGTAAGACCCAAGTGAAGATTTCCAATTCCTTTGTAATTAGTTCTCAGGTGACAGCTCAAGCTGGGTGCCTCCAGAGAGGACCCCTTCCCCAATTCACCCCTTTCAATTATACCTGTACCTCCCATCACCCATCCCCAAGTCCAATCACATAATTCTGATCGGTGGTCTCTTACTGGTTTTCACTGTCACTGGGCTAGCCTTCTTCTGAGGCTACTTCATTGTCTTGGAATTGTCTCCTTGGTCCTCATCTTCTTTCTGCCTGTATCTGGCTGAAAAAGACCTGGGGGTGTTGGTCAACAGCCAGCTGAACATGAGCCATCAGCATGGCCAAGGCCAACAACACCCTTGCTTGTATCGGGAATAGTGAGGCCAGCAGGACTGGGAAAGTGATCGTCCCCCATGGGCTTGTCACTGGTGAGGCTGTGTACTCAAGTCCTGTGTCCAGTTTTGAGCCCTTCACTACTAGAAAGACATTGAGGTGCTGGAGTGAGTCCAGAGAAGGGTGAGGTCCCTTCTGGACCTCTCTGGAGTGAGTCCAGAGAAGTCCAGAAGCTGGTGAGGGGTCTGAAGCACAAGTCCTATGAGAAGAGGCTATAGAAGGAGCTGGAGTTGTTTAGCCTGGAGAAAAGGAGGCTGAGGGGAGACCTTAGCACTCTTTACAAGTCTCTGAAAGGAGGCTGTAGCCAGGTGGGGTTGGTCTCTTCTCCCTGGTAACTGGCGATAGGACAAGACGAAACAGCCTCAAATTGCATCAGGGGAAAGTTAGATTGGATATTAGGAGTAATTTCTTCACAGAAAGGGTTATCAAGCAACAGGCTGCCCGGGGAAGTGGTGGAATCACCATCCCTGGAGGTATTTAAAAGATCTGTAGATGTGGTGCTGAGGGACATGGTTTAGTGGTGGTTTTGGCAGTGTTAGGCTGATGATTGGACTCTCTCTTAAAGGTCTTTTCCAGCCTAAGCAATTCTATGATTTTACCTGCTGGATCTGTGTTAGCAGCATTAGTTTTATCAAAATGTTTACTCTGGGTCAGCTCTTGCAGCTTAGGGCTTCACCTGCTTTAGCAACTAGTGCTGGGCTGCCAGTGCTGAACAGGTCCTTCTCAGGGGGAAGAATACAGTCATGAAATTTCTTCTGTAACGCTGGGGGAGGAAGCGTATGAACTGAGCAGTGTTGTTCGTGTGTCACCTCCTCTCTTTCCTTCACTCCTTTCAGGGGCTTGAAACAGAGGAGTTTTCCTGGAGAGAAATTAAGCAGTGTGTTACTTCTCACAGGTGTTGCTCTACCCATTTGCTATGTGTGACTGATTTTGTCCCTTCCCATGTAATGGACTCAGATAAAGTGCTTGTGATCCTTGAGTCCCTACCGGTGGAACTCCCTGTTTACTGCAGCCTTTTGACTCTGTAAGCTACGTCTGGAGAGGGAGTTGCCACCTTCACTTGGTGTGGAGACTCCAAGGTCCCAGGGCCCGTCATCTGTCTGAAGTCCATGCTTGCTGTGAGGGCCCCCAGATGCCTCAGGCCAGTGTGGCACTTGAGAACAGGAGGGAATAGTGGCAGGTGGGTGGGTGGTTGGTTGTTGTTTTTTAAAGTCAGGCCCTTTTGCTGCTGCATGTGGGGGTGTGTGTGTGTGTGTCATTGTCCAGCCCAGACATAGCCTTAGGGATGGGATACAGGCACTGCTGCTCCTCCTGCTCATGTCCGTGAGGAGTGGGTTGTTGGCTCTGGTGACAGCAGGAGGGTTGCTCATTAAGAGGGTGCTGATAATGCCCCGGGGGGGGGGGCAGCAGTGTCCCTGGCAGAGAAGGCAAAAGGGAGCTCCCCATCGTTCTTGTTCTGCATCGTGCAAAGCTCTCCAGAGCAGAAGCAGGTCAATGTAGTGAACATGCATCACTCGCTTCTCTTACACCCACGTCTGCTGAGGGTTTGGGGTTTTTTTGGCCCTTAAGGTGCACAAAGGCAATTGCGCTTCCTCGTGCTGTTTGTGTTAGTGTTAAGCAATGCTGGTAGATCAGCCTGTAGCACAGCAACGGGGGGAAAAAGCCCCTCTGCTCCTCAGCTGCAGTCTCCGCTGTAGCAGGTCACCGAGCGGCAGGGGAGCTGCTGGGGGGTAAGGGGGAGATGTGTGTGCAGGGGCCGTGTCCCCAGTGAGGAGCACATCTCCTTGGGCAGAGCACAGGGCCTGTGCCCAGAACTTTCCGGGTGCTCAGCTCCGGCCTCTGCACTGCAGGTGCCACCCCTGCAGACACCGGGGCCAGAAGTGCTGCAAAAGGATTCCACAACTCTTGGCTGGATCAGGATGTAACCAGTGCTCAGCCCCCAGCTTAGGCCCAAGCAACCAGTTCACACCTACACTGGTGCCTGCTAGAATTTAGTATGTTATTTTATTTTTTTTTTCCTTCAGGGTATCCAGACAAAAGTAAAACCGAGGAGGAGCCTACATTTTCATTGTTTATCAGAAATGTATCTCATTTTGCTGTACATTCCTTTTTTAGGACGTGTTATCTGTTTAAAAAAAAAAAAGATAAATTAAAAAAAGAAAAAACAGAAAAAAAGAAAAAGATAAAAATAAAAATAAAAACAAACGTGTAGTGAAAAATCTGTAACTTTGGATTAAGAGGTAACTGATCTTTTTAAAAAGCGAACTAAGTTATTTACTTTGTAAATGTGCTGATGGCATGGATCCATCTGACTGACCTCAGCATCTTTTTTTTAAGATTTTGGGTTTTGTTTCCAATATTAAGTTATTTTAAATTGTGGTTGAAGCAATAGAAAAATTGAAATATGGATTGTGCATGACTGTGTCTTGAGTGTAAAAAAATATTGCAGTTTGAAACTTGGACCTAAAGTATTGCAAATAAAAGTTATAAATACCAACGGATTGTGCGGCTGCAGCTTTTTCCTGTAGGATTTGCTGGTGCCGTTTGACACAACAGCGTCAGGGCTGGCTGAAGAGCCACCAGCCTCAATTGTCTGTGGAGTCGGGAAGACTTTGACTGTGTGGCCACATGTGCCTGTAGCTTTGTCCTGTGCCACCGGTGGCTGATGGCATGAAACAGACCATGGCTGCCATGGCCCCGCTTTTCGCCTCTGCTACTGGAGCTCCTGGTGTCTTGTGTCCACAAAAGCAGAAGGATGGACTGCCGGCCTCCCCACTGCTCCCCAGCTCACACAAGTCCACAGCACCCTGTGTTTGTCACCATTGTTCCATATCTACAAAGAACCAACGTCCCTTCCCGATGAGCACGGTGAGTTGGTTACACAGACAGTGATTCACTGTAGGTCCTGCCCACAAATGTCTGAAACTGCCTATTGACCAGTCCCCTCAGCTCCATACTGTGAGCGAATCCCCTGGCACCTGCTCTGCTGTGAGGGGACACCGGAGGCTGACAGCCAGGACCGTGCTATGGGGACCATGAGTCCATCGCTGCCACCTGCCATCATGCACAGCCATGGGGTTATCTGGGAGCTGCTCCAGCCCTGCAGGTCCCACAAATGTACCAGTAGTGGAGAATGGGGGACAGTGGGGCTACAGCCTGCTGTGTAGGTACTCTCTCCCCCATGCTCCTTAGCCTGGCTCCCCCAGCCCAGATCCCCTCACCCATATCCCAGAGTGGGCTCAGCTACTGCTGCCACCCAGCCCAAGCTCAGCAGAGGCCACACACAAGCGTGTACACAGGAGGCTAAACAGGTAACAGGCTCTGGTTCTCTACACACTATAGTACATGATGTATGTATGGTATCACTGCATAAAAGTATGTATACACACAGATATACACCCATATATTAGAAAAAATACATTTACTTCTTACAAATGGCAAGAGAGTACTGTCATTATACATTGGGGGGGGGTGGGAGGGGTGTGTATATATGTGTATTTGGTGCGTGTGTATAAATTACATGTAATACTGCTAATAAAAATAGACGGTGAGAGAAAGAGCATGTTCATGGGTATAAAAGGCTCTCAGAGAGAGAGAGAGAGAGACCCTTATGAAATTAACATGCTAGCTCTTTACATATACTATATATATGGTAAATACATCTGTCTATATATTTAAAGAGTGAGCACCTTATGTGATGACAGAACTCGGAGCTGAACAAAACAGTCCTGTGCTCCATCTAACGTATAGCATTTTATAAAATTCGATGAGACGTACATGCAGCTATATATATATACATGAGACCCTTATACTCTCTCCCTAATGATCTAGCAATAGATACCATTCTATAACTATGGAACTTTCTCCATTTTATACACAGCCACATAGATAGGTTTAGATGTGTGTATGAAAGTATTTCATATATATATTCATACATTACTCTCAATATTCTAGGTATATATAAAGACCCTTATGAAACATTCTCTATCCATCTACATATTTTAATATATGTAATTCGACATAGTCCCGTGTCTGTGTACGCTATTTTACTATAGGAGTGTGCAAGCAAGTCACATAACTGTCACTACCCTGTCATGTGTGTATATAGGCACCAATTAGATAGACCCTTACATAACTGTGTAACATATGCTCATATGCTCTAGCTCTGTGTATTACACAATATATACATACATAGATATGTATAGACACGTAAATGTTCCCTCTCTCTAGCCATCTATATTATATGCTATTTTTCTGTATTTTATACACACTGAAACCTTCCTATAAATCTAACAGACTGTTACGTAGATGGGATACATTTCTATATGGTGACACTGCAGAAGAGGTAGCCATCACTCAGCTCTGTGTGCGTGTGTATGTGTTTTATATACATACACACGCACACAGAATACATCGGCAGCTGTGGAGGCAGGAGACCGCGTCACCCCGTTACCAAGCAGACCCCCTTCTTCCCCAGCCCGCCATGTCCGTCCAGCCCCCATCCGCCCCCCGCCGGCCGCAGGGGAAGATGGCGGCCTCCTCCCTTCCGCTCAGCTGCGGCGGGGCGGGGGCGCCCCCCAGCGGCGGCGAGAGGGCACGGCCCTGTCCCGGGTGGGGGTTTGGTGTTGGGAGCAAAGGAAGGAGCGGTGACCCCGCCGCGCCAGGCTTAACGCCCGCTCCTCTGGAGCGGAAAAGCCCTTCATGACCGGTACGAGCAGCGCTGACCCAGCACCACCCACAGCGTCGTCGTGTTCCCCAGAAGTTGCAAGAAACAGTAACAGCAGTCACAAATGGTGGCTGGAAGCTGCATCTCTGGCTGCTCACCGCTAACATTGAGTCTTAGTTTGGGTTGGAAGGGACATTAAAGATCATCTAGTTCCAACCCCCCTGCCATGGGCAGAGACACCTCCCACTAGACCAGGTTGCTCTAAGCCCCATCCAGCCTGTCCCTGAACACCTTCAGGGATGGGGCCTCCACAGCTTCTCTGGGCAACCTGTGCCAGTGCCTCACCACCATCACAGTAAAGACTTTCTTTCTAGTATCTACTCTAAATCTCCCCTCTTTCAATTTAAAACCCATTATCCCTTGGCCTATTGCTACACTCTCTGATAAACAGTCCCTCCCCATCTCTCCTGTAGCCCCTTTAGGTACTGGAAGGGTCGAACCTTCTTTTCTCCAGGCTGAACAACCCCAACTCTCTCACCATGCCTCCACAGAAGAGGTGCTCCAGCCCTTGGATCATCGTCATGGCCTCCTCTGGACACTAGGACATCCTCTGCACCCCAGCCTGATGCTGCGGGAGTCAGGCTGTCTGTCTGCCCTGCAACCATCCTAGAGCGAGAATTAGAACAGTGAAGATTTAGTTGAGAGAGACATTTTTCTTCTCAAGTGAGCTGAAAAATGTCATTTGGGGGTCACCCCAGAATGATTTATTTTATTGGAAACCAACTGTTTCATTCCAGAAATTACTGAATGCATTTATTTTTTTGTTAATTTTTTATTTAGATCACATCATATTGAAAAGTAAAGAAAGGTTGAAATTAAACATTTTCCAGTATTTGCCTCTGTTTTAATTTTGGGGGACAAAACTCTCTGTTGAAGGTAGTCCATGTGTGTACATAAATGCAGTCCCTCAAAAAAAAAACCAAAAACCCAAACCCTTCATTTTCCCACAAGTTATCATTTATTGTTAAAAAATACTTAACTGCACCCATCTCACACGGACCAGCCCCCAGAGAAAAGTCTCTCTGAAACAGGAGTTGTGCCACACCACCTCTTCTGCCCTGCCTCAGTGCGCTCTCCTGCTGCCCCACGAATTGCTTCTGCCCTGCTGGAACGCCAGGGTGGTGCTCTCCACCCGTGAGCCAAGGGGCTGCGGTCACCCCTCCTGCCACGCTGCTGAGAAGCAGCCACCACGTTTATGCAGGGTGTGAGGAAAATCGTGGCAAACAGGTCCCAGCGCAGAGCCAGGGCAGCCCAGAGCGAGCAGCAGCTCCCCGTGTGCCTGGCCCGAGCTTTGGTCTATATCAGAAAGTTTATGTGGGGTTTTTTTTAAGAAAAAAAAATAATTGCAGTTTGGAGACATATCTGAGAGTAAGCAACTCTGAAGCTACGAGTTTACGGATAAGAATACACTTGCCTGTGGGGCTGTCGGCCGCGTGTCGCTCACATCTGACAAATGCTCTGTTTGCAAAAGAGCTTGAGCCCAAGCTATTTAAAAAGAGAGCGGCATTTAGGTACTTGGTACACGCAACTAAGCTGATGGCAGTATAATGTCATTCCTGGCCTTACATTCAATCTCCAGCATGTCAGAGAAAGCATTTCCTACTACAGCAATGATCTTTTTGGAGCCCTGAGGAGATTTAAAAACCTTCTGTGAAAACATTAATTCTACTGAGGGCCGTTTCATAAATTATAAGAATTGCACAAAATGGCTGAAGTGGATACAAGGTACACAGAAATCTGAATTTCCTGGCTGTACAAAAGGCAGAATAGTCATCCTTTAGCTTCACTTTCAAGACCAGAATTTGCAACCATATAGAATCCATTTCCCAGAGGTGTAACACAGCGAGCCTTGTACAGACACTGCCACAACCACTGCGCAACTTGAAATGTCTGTGGTGAGGAAACCCTGCCATTATGCAAATATGCAAAGGTTAGAAGAAAGTTTGTACCCAAACCCTGCTTTCAATAGGAATGTGAAATGATACCCGTCCCCCATTATACCCCAGTAAAACTTCACCAAAGATGTCAGCTCTGTCAGCAATAAACCAATGCAAAATTTTGAGAGTGAAATCTGCACAGCATCTTTCTTTTACGAACCCATCCTTGTCATGAGCTATTTTTGTCCTCTTTCAGTCTGGTGCTACCCATCACATCTAATGAAGGAAAGGGACTGTTACTCCATTTTTAGCATCATTTTTAGCATCCTTAGCAAGGAGGCTCCCATTACTGAATTTGTCCTCTGAGCAAAACCACAGCTGAATTGTGAGGTGCCAGAGACACCAACTCGTGAATCATCAGCTCGAGGTGGAGAACAGAGGAAAAAGAAAGTCAATCTGAGAGAGTCTTTCTGCGGGCAAAGCTCTCATTTACTCTGGTGTTCAAACAAGCACTGCAAGACCTGCCCTTCTGTTTCAATGTTGCCCTGGCACACCTGGTCTTAAGGCTCTGACCTATGACTGAACTCCTTGAGTAATGACATTTTCACCAAGGAACAGATCTGATCTGTAGTAATGACAACGAATTTAAGAATTGTACATGCTTATATGGTGAAAAAACTTTCAATCAAAGCTTAAAAAAATGCCCCCCCAAATACAGCCTGGCAGAGAACAAGGACTGAGCCGTGTGAATCCACCTCGTGCCTGCCACCCCCCAACCTACTGGTACGTGACCGTGGCGGTGCAGCCGTTCCAGCCTGCATCCAGTCCCAGTGCTGAGAACAGATGACGATGTGCCCAGAACCTGTGAGAACAGTCACGTGTGCTTCCCACTTACGTGCCGAGAGCTCCTAAAAGATGCTGCTGGGGAAGATGGTTACATCTTCACAAGCTTCTCTGCTAACATTTAGTTTGGCCTCTCTTCTACTGCATTTGCTGTATCATGAATGTATATATGTATAAATATGCATTATTTCCCTCCTTAAAAGCCTCTCACCCCATTATCCATGATAATGTGGAGAGTTAGAGGGCTTTTTCTTTTTAAAGCGATTATGATTATGTGCAACCTTTGCTCCCGAGTCATTCACACAGAAAGCACAGACAAGCCCCCCTGCTGCGAGGTGACAGCTCTGTCTGGCTCTGCAGGGCTTTGGTATTCATAGCTCCACGAGGTCATCGCTGGAAAAAACCTTGACGGTGATGTGACCTGGCACCTCGGCTGCTTCTCGGCTGCCTCTCCCTCGGAGCTGCAGAGTCTGCTCTTCTCTGGGGTCACTGGGTGAAGCTGCCAGCACTGCCTGTCCGAGGAACTGGTCGCACAAGATGTTGCTGTTCCAGACCTAAAGACAAGGGAACAGAAATAAACCCAGCTGAAGCAGTGCTTCTCTCTCACTCCACCTGAAACCGTGATGCTGGAGGAGGGTCACCCCCATTAACCCCTTGAAAAAGCAGTGAGGAGGGGGCGCACATCTAAATTTAGCTAATTGTCTAGAGAGCATGTGGGAGATTCTGGATTTGCATGCTCATTTACATACACTATGCAAATAAGGAGCTACATGAAATTTTTTTGCTTTCTAGGTCAGAGCCTGCCTAGGAGAGGAATAAAAATTACCTGTTTGAGCTCATCAGCAGTGAAAACCTACACGCAATCAGCCTGTCTGTGCCACCCTGCCTGCTTGTGCTCACCTCTGCAGTGTCTTCAGTGCTTTTCCCCTGACTGTGTTACAGCCATGTCAGTGCTGCTAAACCAAGGGACAGTTGTGGTTTTGGAGTCCTTGGGTATGTCCTTTGTCCCTACTCAGGCTGGGGCTGGGCACACAGCAAGTAGCAACTGAAATGGTGTTCATAGTGGGGTTTGCTGCTCGGTCTCACAGGCCATTCTTTCTTTGGTCTGGTCATTGGCATCTAAATTTCAGTTATCCTGGAAAAGTCAAAGTGTTTGAGCTGTGTACTATAGAGAGATGGGGTGAGGTCCCATGTGTAAATCAAATCTTTATTAAGGATCAGACAATCCTGCACGTGCCAAGAACACAGACCACGTCCCGTTAGGTATTGTATCAGTTCCCTCTAATCCATAACCACAGTCTGTGGTTTGGGGGATAACACTGCTATTATTTATAGTATTTGTTGAATACACCTATTAATTCATAATACAGCACAGGTGTACTATGTGCCAGTACTGCATCAGGCAGTGAAAAGTAAAAAATGTATCTCTTCTCACAACACAGTGCTATAAAGCTATTTTGATTTCTGGCACCGATGTGCCACAGTGAATTGACTCACAGATGCATTGTAATATTTCCCTACGCTGACAAAGACGACATAGTCCTTAGTATTCCTTAGTATTTAGCCAACACTAAACAACTGTGTGGATCAAACTGAAATGCCATTCCGCTCTCCCAAAGTTTTCCTGGACTGTTTCATCTAAATACTGAGCTCTGTTTCTCCAGCTGGTGCTGAGGTAAACAGAGTGGTCTGGTTCCCACAGGACTAGAATTCAAGATGAAAAATTTACTAACAGTCTTAGCTTTGGTTTTATTTCAAAAACTGATTCCAGACATATTTGGTTTTTCTTTGTCTCTGTTTCATCAGGTATCAAATGAGGCAAAAGGTAGTTCTGTGCATTCCTTCAAAGCCTTGGGATGAACTATGCCTTCTGATCTCTAAGTATCAAGAGATGCTGTTTTAATGGAAGAGACCTGGACTAGAGAATCAGTAGAGCAACTTCCAGGCATAGCCTGGAAAGGGGGGCAGAGATTCTCACACTTCTGTCCTGGGTATCAGTCATATGAAGGAAGAGTTAGCATCTTGTCAAGCTCAGTGATGCTGTGCTCCCTTTAGCAGCCCAC
Source organism: Nycticryphes semicollaris (assembly GCA_013400055.1). Classification (NCBI taxonomy): domain Eukaryota; kingdom Metazoa; phylum Chordata; class Aves; order Charadriiformes; family Rostratulidae; genus Nycticryphes; species Nycticryphes semicollaris. Next base: position 2,516,950 of record VXBJ01007013.1, on the reverse strand, counting down.
CCTGTGTGGGTTATCTCACCTGGATAATGATAGGACTGTTGATGTTCTTTCTGTAGAAAATCACTTGTGTGTCGAAGACAGCACTGGTCGTATCGTGTTGCACAGAGGAGCGTATATTTTGCTTCTCACACTTGATAAGCACATAGGGATCTGCTCCTGAAAGACAACCAGCAGCACAGTTCACAATGTCAGCTCAGACCTGCCCAGGAACGCAGCAGAAGCAATCCCCTCCCTCTGCCTGGCAGCGCTGCTGCTACCAAGCACAGGAACAGGGCACTGGCACTCCTCGCATCCACTGCTACCTGCCCATCACCAGCAGGGGTGAAATACCGCATTCTCCTAACAACTGGATGCTCGGAGCTGGAAAACAAGTGCTGAGAAACGAGCTCACTCCTAGACTGGGATTGCAATCTTTCCACATTCCCTTGCTGTGCATCCTCCTGGCTCATCTAAGAGAAAAATCTTCAAAGTGATACTCCAAGCTCCCTGACACTGCTCTAATGTGAGTCAAAATGCAGCTGCGCATATTCAATCCGATATGTAGATCTGGGCACCCAAGCCAAAATGGAAGGTAAAAACTGTTCATCATCCACAATTCCTATGGAGAACAAGGACAGAAACTGCACCGAACTGCTTTTAGGTCACAGAATGCACATCTCAGTGCCCACCCTTAGGCTGCCTAGCTTCAAAGTGCTGTCTACTGTATTCCTATATGAGTATTGCTGTAAGCAGGTAGTTTTCAAAAAGCAGTTTCTTTTCCAGAAAGTAAAATATTGCCAAAATGCAAAAACATTTTGTAGCAGCGCACTGGTTTGAACAAACTTTTCTGTGGAAAACTGTCAAAGCAAATCCTCCCTAGTTTCTCATTCCATTCCTATTAACTCGAGACAATTTCTTTGGTTCTACCATTTGGATCAAGGTGATTTTAAAGACTATGTTATCATAACGTTTGGATCTGTTATAGCTTCTACTTAAGGTTTTAAATGACACTTAAATAATATGTAGCCCACTGAGATTATTCAACATTCTAGAAGCACTTTATTGTTTTTACAGTGAACATTTTTACTTTGTTATAAGCATCAATATTTTCTTTCCATTCCAATAGGAAGCAAGAACTGATTTGGAAACACTCGTCTTTATCCTCAAATAGAATGTAACATTCCACTAATTAAAGTTTAATTAAACACAGACACTAACATTTTTTTTGTGTGTTTCAACACAACTATTTCTGTCCATTCCATATGCTGCTAATGACAGTGTATCTGTTTTTCCACACCTTGTTACTTTTTAGACACAGATTTTAAATAAGTAAGTATGTGTAAGTATGTCAAGACTCATGATCGTTTCTTACACACTTTTTGTCACTATCTGCTTGAAAGCGCCACCATTGGAACGACAGCCATAAGGCAGCATAATTTTTAAGGCGGCTTTCGTTTTTCAGTAATTCATACGCAGGATGGTTTTCCTCAAACACATCACTCATTTACAGGAATGGATACCAACACCTCACGCAAACAAAACACGTAACAGCTACATCCAGACCAAAAAGAGCTAGTCCCACTTACGAGAAAGAAGCAGGTTTTTCCATGTGCTGCACTCCAATTACACCTGGCCTGTTACCCTGACAACATCTCACACTTTCTACAGCAGGTAGCAGTGTACTGGCTTTTCTGATAGGCAATTACTTTCTGTGTCACTGCATGTGTGGATTTAGCTCTAAGGCGACACCATGCTGTGTAATCAGCTATGGAAAAGCTCCCCCCTTTGCAAAGAGATTCGGAAAATGGATCTGAATAGAATGGGGTCTTGCATGAAATGGTGTCAAGCACTTTGGCCGAAGGCAAAGAGCAAAGCAACATCTGATCATTAACAGTAATTAAGAGATAAAGGGCATAAGAAGAGGTGGGGAAAGGACGCAAAGCTTAAAGAGGTAGCAGGCATGTGTATGGGAGGAGGTAGCTCTTCATGAAGGGACTTGCTAAGTGAAAGGAAAAGGAAAGCTAACATTTGAAAGCAACAGGTTGAAATTCTCAGAAAAAGCTAGAAAAAAAGGAGGCAGAAGAAAAACATGAAAGGTACCTGCACAGTTCACGAAGGCATTGCTGAGTGGTCAGTGGTATTGGAAGGACTGGCTCCAGTTCCAGAACAAAAGAAAGAAATGGGAGAGCTGCATATGTGGGATGAGATAAGGGATGTTCTCACTACAGTTGGCCCAATTCTTTGCAGCTCCAGGCCTGGTTCATTTACAGTGCAAAGACAGTGCAGAAAGCACTACAGATGTGGAAAAGCAACATAAAATCATAGAATCATCAGCCCTACTCTACAAAGTCCTTCCCTACACCACATCTCCCAACACCACATGTAAACTCCTCTTAAACACATTCAGGGATGGGGACTTAACCACCTCCCTGGTCAGCCTATTCCAATGGCTGACCGCTCTTTCTGTGAAAGATTCTTTGCAGCTTGAAGCCACCATCCTTGTATTCATCATGAGCTGGGAATGAAAACAGCTGGGGCTGCTACTCTGGCAACTGCTTGGGCACCAGAAGGAGGACTGTGATCAGTTCTCAGGCGCACATATGATTCACGGTATGCCTTGAACACCATTCTAGGCATGATCAACCATTTCATCTCAGTCCTACAGCCATGCTGCTGCATTGGGAAGGTTTACGAAAGAACAGCAGAAAGGAAAAACTTGAGACGCGTAAAAGCCAGAAAACACTTGATGTTTCTAAGGCTTAAAGAAATTTATGCACAGTAGTCTAAGGCTTTTTTTTTTTGAGCATTGGACTGAGGAGCTAATATTCACATCCTTCAGCATTGTACCAAAGACAAAAAATCACAGACAAATTTCTCAGAGACATTCCCGCTCTTCTCCATCTCAGGCACTCCTACATGAGAGTATATGCAGAGCTGTGACAAACTCAGTCACTGGAAGAGGGCATGGGTCAAACAGAGCACAGTGCTGAGACACAAGCACTGCCTTGGGAATTACAACAGGTTGTTTTCCCTTCTGCAGTTGAGGTCTTTTCTCATGTGATACCTCTTAGCTTCTCCTGCAATACAGATAATAAAACGGTGCCTTTCCACTGGCATCAGTAAATCCTCCCCCCACCTTTGCTCCATTTTCTCTCTGCTTCCATTCTCTGTTTTGACCAGGTATCTACCAGCTGCTTTTAGCCTTCTCCTTCCTTCTATTTCTCACACTGCTCCCAAGGCAACCGTCCCTAATGGTACCAGATACTCTGCTTACCCAGGTATGCCCCATACTGGGCATCACAATACTTAGTTTAGAAAAGAAATGGTGAAAGGCAATTAAACGCTCAAATTCAACACAGAGCGTCAGTGGGAAGACTTAAAAATGCAAAAGGTGATTTGTTCTCAAAGATAAGCTCTTGGGGAAATAGTGTGACAGTAGCAAGAGCAATTTTTAAAACAGACTTGGGAACAAGAGACAAAAACGTCCAAGCACACAGTGCTTCCTCATCTTCTTCCAAACCTGCCACTGTGCTTGGCTCACAGATGGTTGGATCAACTTCAGAACAAGCTAACTCAAGAGAAGCAGCCTATGTGGATTCAGAATTAAGTCTGTGCAGCTAGATTCATCCAGATAACTTGACAACTGCAAACCACCCGTTACTCTTTCCAGACAGGACAATGGATCAAAGACAGCAGCAAGGAGGAGCTCTCCAATAAGCATTTAAAATAGAGATTAAACAACCTTCCTCTGGCAAGAAGCAAGGTTCTGATGACAACCAGCTTATGAACCAGGCTGGGTGTGCACTTGCTGTGCAATCTTCATTCTCTTCCAGTTTTGTTTAAATTGTTACTCAGAAATTTGTACTAAGCACAACTCTCAGATGACAGTGATGGGCTTATGTGAAGAACAGTGCATTCAAGTCTAAAATACCACTATCTAAGTAGTATCAAAAAGAGCTATCTTTGTTCAGGCTGCTCTTACTTTCCACAACTGCTGCCTACCACAGTGTCAGAGAACAGAGGCATCCTGATGTTTCCAGGTTTGTCACAGAGACACAATGCCGTGTCTCAGTTCTCAGAAGCCTCAGAATGAATCACAACCACCTCCTTTATCATTAAGTTTTGCCTTCTCTCTATGCTAAGGGATGATAGTGACAAACCGGGCAGGTGGCTGGACAAGGGGAAACACACGTGACAGACTGAGCATAAGAAAAGAAGCAGCTTGAGAGCTGAGATGGTGCAGATCAAAAGGTGAAGAAGTCATCAGGAAACCCTTGTGAAATGCAGTGGGGCTAATCGGATACAGCAACTCACATAGAAACAAGCTGCCATCAACCTTTGCATCAGAAAATGCATAACCTTTATGTGAGGTCCTCTTAGCGGCAAGAAAACGCAACCACTTAATCTACCTATTTTCTACTTGAATAAACATACTGACTTTGCCTAACCCAAAAGGAAACCTCTACTTGTCACTCCCAATGGCAGTTGCTGTGCAGCCTCTTCCCTCATCTCACAGCATTGGTTGGCCAGGAGGCTGATGCTGACTTTGAAGTCGAGTTCACATCAGGAAATGCACCAGGAGTGGCAGGTAAGGCTGGTTTTTCTCTAAGTGCCTATGTAACTTTGATGTCTAAACTCACTTCTGAGAAAGCTGGTCTTTCTCAAATGCTTGTCTGCTATTTCTCCTTGAGATAAGCATGGGAGAGGGTCCAGGCATGGATCCAGGGAAGCCAGAAAGAAGACAACAGATGACAACAAGTTGCATTCTTTAGTGGCAGTATTAGGAAGCAATCTTAGAATATGGAATATTTAATGTCCCTGGACACATTGCTTTATAGTGTACATTTACAATCCCGTCAGACAGTGTGCTTCAGGGAGTTTCTATACCCACCCTTTTAATCTATAAAAAAATAACCCAAATGTCTGAAACATGTATCATACTCAGCTTTTGGTGTTATCAAAAATGGACTCTAGTCAATTTGGAGCTTTGCCAAATTTCCCTGCAAGGTGTCCTTAGAGGGCAGAGTGCCAGTTATGGGCGTTATCCTTGTCATCGCACAGCTCAATTTGATTGTGTAGCACAAACGTCAGCAGTGCACATTTGGCTTAATGTTTTTTTTTTTATTTACACTCTGTCCGTAGTTCATTTCCCTGAGTCTGCTATAAGATGTGACATTAGGCAGGAGAATCTGTAAATGTACTCTGTGAGCTGGAGATACTTCTAGGAAAAAAAAGTTAATGAAGAAAGATTCAAACAGGGATGTCACAGCAGAATTCAAGATAATGGGGAAGGTACTGAAGTGAAGTAACTTAGCTCTCCTTCAGTGCCCCCTGAATAGATGAGATTTCAAACTATCGGCTTAAAAGAGACAAAGGCTTTTACTGAAAGCTTTGTGGTGATACAAAAGGAAAATATTTTAATTTTTTTTTGTGAAGTTTTATTCAAAGTCAAATACTAAGATTAATTTAGGTTTTGTGTTCAAAACCCCTTATGTTTTTGATGAGTTTAAAAACAGCACATTCTTTCACACAGGAAAATGGAAATACTTCAAAAGAAAATTGGCAATGGGAGACTGATTTTTTTTGTGTTATGGATTCAGTACTAATTCACATGTAGTATCACTTGACCCAATTCTGCATTTTTTTTCCAATAGATAAAATAATCAAGCGCAACTTTTGCTAAAATCTAAACAGAAAATCTGCAGTTCCATTTCCTATAGATAGTTCTTTCCCACAACAGTTTACCTTTTCAATTGTCAGGGTAATCATCAGCCCAACTCTGGACGCTGAAATCAAAGTGGAAGAAGATGCTTCGACTCAACCTGACCATGTGCGGTATTACTGGGTCCTAAAGGTATTTGACCTATCCTGTAGTTAGAATATCTATTACTCACTGGTTTTAAGTTCTGTTTGTGTACTCCTGAGGCTGTGTGTCACAATCCTACAACTCTGAGCTGAAGGCTGGTCTTTGGCATCCGCAGGCAATTGTTTTTAATGATCCTGTCAAGGCTGCAATTGTGCTAAGGATTGTGAAATGCTAAGGGTGGAGAATTGGCTTTTATTGCTTTACTGCAGGCAATGTTAGAGAAAAATGTCTAAGGAATTTTAAAAAGAAAATAAAACAACCACCCTTAAAAATGAAAATGTCCTTCACGGGCCAACAACAAGAACACACTGACTCTTTCCAATGCGCTGCTCCGCTATTCTTGGTACATATAGCAACCTCCATCTCACCCATCCATCCTGCCTTACTGAGAACAGGGAGCCATACCCACTTGCTTGACTGAGCTGTTTGTGGCTCCTGTTTTTCAAGAAAAGTACCAAGAAAAATGAATGGAATCCATTTTCTATATCTCCTCCCTCCAACATTCTCATCCCCTCAAGAGACAACCAGACTTAACATGGCTTTCACAGTGAAAAGTACCTTCAGTCACCACTCAGTGAGTGCCAGGAATAACTACAAAAACAGGACTGGAATAAAATTGCAGCCAGCTGATGGGAGAAATTTTGCAGCTGCTTTGCAAGACTGAAGATGAACTGTACTACAGGTCTAACCCTGATGCCTTCTCTACCACAACAAGTTAATGCAATTAAGCTCCACATCTTAACGTGAAGAGAACTGAAGAGTTATCTGGAGCAAACACAGCAGACATTTGACATTTCAGGAACCTCTTTGATTTCCTGTTCCACTTTCACTGTAGTATCTCTGCCCCTTTGCTTTCTCCCTACCAACCACTCAGTGCTGAATGTGTCTACCTTTTTCTATTGCACTGGTCATGGAAAATGAAGGCCGACAGATCGAGAGTAGGAGTAGAAAATAATGAAGCAAATGGCAACTGGACAAGCCTCCTAATTAATTGTCAACACCAGGTGTCAGAAAGACATTTTGGAGTCCTTTAGGACACTTCCTTTCAGGTATAGATGCACAGTCTTGTACAAATCACTTAACCTCTTCCTATCCATGTTTACCCAGCTGAAAATGATTTTTTGAAAACCAAAATTTCCTCCCTGAAGTGTTACTAATGTGGTAATGAATAACAAAATGCTCTGAAGGCTATGAATGACATTGCTGAGGTAAGTGCAATATACTATGAGTCTGTACAATTCAGCTGTCTCCCTGGATACTTTCCATTTAGAAAACACACAACCTTGAAAGGCAAATTTCTTACTAATGCCAAAAAATGCTTCTAAGCAGGGTCTGCTTTCTGGACCAACATAGAAGACACATAACTCTTGCTGTTTTGCATCATCTTATTCATCTGATCTCTCCTTTTGAGCAGATTTTACAACGTGAAAAAAATCCCATAAATCTTCAGTTTGTCTGGATCATTTCTGACTGCTTACACATCAACTCAGATCATCTTTGGAGGACTGAAGGAGCCCCTCCCACTCTTCCAGGCTCCCTTTGCACTTACCGCCTGATCTGTCCTGCTTCTGTAAACCCTCTGCAGAGTGAATTTTGATTTGGGTGACTCTGCGCGGATAGCCACAAAGAAGACTCCAACATGTCATTTTAGGCTTATCTGCTTTCAGCTCCCTGAAAAATCACAGGAAAAGCAACTGAAGCAACGAATATCAAGCAAACAATCAGTGGCTGTGGAAATTTGGCATTTTTGTAACATGAGATTTGTACTCTTGCCTCATCTACCATTTTGGAAATTTGTAGTACAGAAATTACAGACTTAAACAAAAACAGACCAAAGAAAAGTAAACCAAATTTGTGTCATCTTTCACATAGCAGCAAAAGTGGTGGGAAAATAACCCTTTACTTCATACAAAATAGAATGAAAGCAAGACAAAAAATCATCAGACCTGATTTCATGAAACACCAATTTTGCCCTCACAGACAACCACTGGTTTCAAAGGAGGTGGTCAAAGAAATAAACAGTATCAACTGTAATGGCAAGCACCAGTGCTCAGTGTTCTGAGCTAGAACTGGAGGCAACTACAAAAGCCAACCTAAGTTGTCCAGTGGGTTCCTAAAAATGTCCTGAGCATGCAAAAATCTCAAGAGAATCATCTGGTGTTTCTTCAAGGTGACCCTCACCATTTCAAGGAACTGGTTCTGGAGTGATATGAGCTAGTGAGTCAGGGATATTTTAGGGTAACCAGAAAAACATTTCCGAGGAGGTGAAGCCAATGTGGGCAAGGGATGATCTCACGTAGCTGTGAGTGCAACCTACCTGAGTTTTGACGGCACATCTGTGAAGAGTCTCAGGATAAATTTTGAAATGATGCCAGGATGGTATGTAGTTGGGATAAGGATGTAACGGCCTTGCTTAAGGATCCTCTTCAAGAACACAGTGCGTGTGTTCATGTATAGAGATGTGGCCACTCTCTCCTGCACAGTCAGCTTGTGTAGTCGATAGCATCTGTTATCCTCCACCTACAGCCACAGAGCAATACAGGGATTAGTGCAAGGACGGATATCAGACATAGCAAGCAGGAATTTCCCTTCATATCACACAGCCTTTCATGGGCAGAAAAGAAAATGTGCAATAAAGGCAAATGGTTTGGCAAATGCTTTTTCACCCACTGAAGCTGTGGCAGAGATAGTCCCAAAGGTTAACCCAGTGGTCCAAGTGCTAGCCAACACAGGCTTCCAAGCAGTGCTGTTCTACACTTCACTGCATCAGTATATACCAGCATACCCCTAAGCGGAAGGTGAAAGTTTTGGACTGGAAAAGACACACATCCTTCATGAGAGACATGATGCTACTGCAGGCTTTTGAATACTTTCAGAGATGCACACACACTCCAAGGACCCCAGCCGCTGAGCTATACTGCCGACTTAGATGAGGATGAGATTTGTCTGCCTCCTTTCTCAAGCATGTAGAGAGAGCATTCAAGCCTTACATAGCAGGCTCTAGATCCAGATGCACACAGCTTTATTTACATTGCCCTTTCCTGCATATAAAATCATAGAATCATATAATATATCATTACTGTTTGGGATCCCTTTGGTTCCTATTCACATATGCTCATTTCCTACTCACTACTTCAGCTTTTGAAAACAGTCTTGACTCTTTTTTCTAAGTGGCAAAAGAAAAACTGCAAACTTTTCAAACTCATTCACTTAGCTGTATTAGATGATGGAATGGAGGCAAGAGCCTCCAGTGAGGAGGAGAAAAAAACCTCTATGTTTGGAGCATTAATTTTTTCTTGCCTTTCCCTGCAAAGCTTGGGGTAGGAAAAACACTTAAAATTCTTTTGCAACAGGAAAAAAATTTTTCTGTTTCTGTAGTTCAAACAGAGATTGAACTGAATATACGTAGTTCAAATTGTCTGATGCCAGGTCTGGTGACTGAGTGCAGTAGACATGCGAAGCTTATGTTGAGAGGAGAGCCAGACCCCACCATGATAATCATGCCAAGGATCTCAGTTACTGGATGAAGCAGAAGAAACTCTGAACCAGGAGTGCAGCTGTCTGCCTACCTTGAATATTTCAAAGCCAATTGGAATGCTGTCTCCTTTCCCTTCTTTCCTGTATTTGCGTCGATCCTCTTGTTGTAATGAAACCAACACTTTGTCCTCAGTCTTCTTAACATCAAAGACATACTAGTAGTAAGAGAGAAGAGGGTATGCTATTAGAAATACCTTAGACTATTGAGGATAAAGCCATCACCAACAAAATACATGCATACAAAGGAGGCAAATTAAAATACATTTGGGAGTTGGAGGACAATTATCCATATAACAAGACGTTCCCAGTAATTCGCAGCTGAAAATTAATGCTAATAATAAGGGTCTTTAAACAAAAGTATCAGAGACACCAAATCAGGTAATTCACATAAAGGACAGCATGAGATAGCATTATAAAATACTTGCTGAGGCAGAAGAGAACATCTCCTCTGAAAGCAAAAGACAAAAGCTTTTCTTTAGATATATATAAATCAGGAGTGAGATAAAAAAATAAACCAACAGACTTCAGATAGGGTCTTTGATAATTTTTTATTTTTCTTTTAACTCGAATATTTAAGCAGGGCCAGAAATTTCGAACACCTTCATATAAGATCTCCAAATGAAGGAGTTTTCCAAACCAGTTAAAAAAAAAAGCAACAACAAAAAAAACCAAACAAAAAAGCCTCCACAACTTTGTTCCACACCTACAATTTCTATTAATGTAAGAATGACAGGAATGTTAATTTGGACTTTCTCAGTTGTCCTTAAAGTCTTAAGAATACCCAGTAAAAAGGGTTAAGAAGGACTCTTGCATCTTTAACACGCAAAGCTTTAATCCAAAGTGTTTAAAGTAAACTGGAATAAATTTGTGTGTAACACCAAGCAAAATAAATTATTTTAAGTTTAAGCAGCAATTCCCATCTCAATAAATCAGACTTGAATTGCCTATGTTATTAAGTATCACTACCAGACCAGTTCATGAGGAGGTATGTACCCTTTCAGTAGACCAGAAAAGGTAGGATAGGTGTTCCTGCATGTGACAAAGGATTAAACACTCAAATTTGTTCACTATTAGAGATTCCTTTAAATTTTATTTCTTTTTTGCACACAGAGGGCAAATCTGAGTTGTCAGAACCAGCAGAAGGAAGAGGTCATTATTTATGCCAACTTTAGACAGATGCTGTATTCTTTCATCCTTGAAGATCTTTCAATGTGAAGCAAATAAAAGCATAAAACTGCAGCAACACAGAGCTGGGCACTATGTGCACCATTTTCTGATTTAAGACAAAATTCTCTGACAGCATGGAGAGGAATATCATCTGTGATCCAACTGTCCCCTCCCTGTTTCTCCAAGAGCTGCTAAAAAGAAAATGCTCATTGAGGTTTGCTCTAAGGTAGGTACTGAGATTGCCTTGGTTACTGTAATGACTTCACATCTCTCTGTGGTTAGAACTCTACAGAATAAGGCACGATCCTATTTCTCCTCCCTCATCCTTGCTGTCTCAGGCAGTGTTACAACCACATGGAGGAAACACCAACCTCCAGCAGAGCTGACTGAATTACAGCAGTACTGGAAAGAAAATCAATACTTTCCCAAGCCTCTGGGCTTCATTAGTTGTCTGGAGTATTTACAGTCCAGATTGGCCTCCTAAAGAACTACTGCTTGGTATTCTGGGCTGGCTGGTTTTTGGTACAAATTCAATGCTTCTTTGTACTCCTATTTGTGTGCTATATCAACATTAGGGCAGAGAAGGCACAGGACCCTGAAAAGGGTTGTAGGCTCTCTTGTAAAGAGCCTCTGCAGGGAGAATCTAAAGAGCAAGATATAAAGATACAGCAACACCTAGTAAGGCACACTCTAGTTCTTGTCCCTGTTGAACAAACGCAGTGTTACCTTGTCAGAGAGCCTGGAGTGATCCAGGGCAACTGGAGGTGTGGAATGGGAACTGTGAGAATGCAAGAGGTGCTCTCTTGGTCTGATGAGAGGTATGAAACTCTGACGATCTTTGATCTGATGACATTTCTGCTGTTCTAATGGGTAACAATCTGGAAATCAGCAGGTGGCCGCAGAAATAAATTTATTTTTTACTTAAATTCCTTTATTTTAAAGGAACTGGAAGTGTCACAATCCTCTAAAGATAAATTTCACAGAAGGCCTCTGTCAGGCATTTCACTCAGGGAGAACAGACAGTGATTATCTCTAGACTGCGGTAGTATGTGCCACACTAATTTATAACAGCCCTAAGCTAACATAAATGTGTTCCAGTGCTGCTATTAAGAACCTTTTAATCAACTAGCCTAGAGATAACACTGGAATAAAAAGAACTTCCATTGCATCAGGCATTGCGCTCAACCGTAACGTGTATATTTTGTTCTCTGTTGCAGCTAAACACTTACAAATGAGACTCAGACAAGCACTTGGAATACATCCAGAATCATGCAGAGATATATCTGAATAAAATCACCCTCTGGAAATGAGACACTGAGAGAAGTGTCTCCACTTCTCTCATATAGGCGTAGATCACCTATATGACAGGACAAGCTGGGAGCTGAGATTCCCTCTCAGTCTGAACAGGAAAGGCTGCACTTCTCCAGTATCCTGCTATGCAAACAGAGGGGTGCAGACAGAAACCTCCCATACAAGTGCAGAGAAGCACACATAAGAACATCTTTAATTAATCTAAAGTATGTGGTGAATGACAAAAGAACAGAAAGGTCAATTTTCAAAGTAATAACTAAAGCAGTAAGTGCCCAGACCTCATTGACAGTAATGGAAGTTTTATGCCTGAATTTGCAGGTGCTGGGATGGGAACATACAACTCTGAGAAGGGCAGGAAGGTGAGAAATGGAGTAAGAATGTATGACCAGATAAATGGCATAGCTTGCAAGCTACCAGGTAGGATAAGACAAGGAAAATTCTGTAACGGTGATGAGAGAGTGAGCTTGGAGAAGAGACTAGATACTTGCAGAATCTTAGATTAATGCAAGGGGATACTAACTAAATACAGTGGACCACATCCTCAGGCTGTTCATGGGTGTGGTAAGTGAACTGAGTTCTGTCATTAGAAAATCAGACTTGCTGCCTTTCTACAACTGGGAAACTGGAGGAAGTCCAGGCAGGACTTCACTAATCCTGCTGTGCCTGACTCATCAGCCCCAAACATGATCAGTCCTAAACAAATATCTAAACTCCTCTGAGATATTTCAGAGAAATCACTGAAACACGCAGTGAACCAGCATACTCCCAGAGGACAGGCACTGGCAATGAGATTTCCGTCAAGTAGTCACTGCCACCTCCTAAATAGGGTGGATACTTCAGAAGCCCTAACTAAAGCACATACACATTGATACCTCAAAAAATACAGTGATTCCCACCTGGGGATTCTGCAGGAAGGTCTCCTTGTTATCAAAGCATCCACCAGAGCGATTTAGCAAGGGCTCTGAATTCTTTGCCCAAGCTCCACGCATCATTTTCTTCTCCCAGGTCTTGTGGATACTGAAGTACGAAGTATTCACAACCCGGCAGATGTCCACATCAGTGAAATTCTTACACCAGTCCTCAAACGTCATCCTGTTCCATGGGACACCAGGAAAGTCATGGTTTATATAAAAAAAGACAGTGATACTCACGCAAAGAGCCAAAATAACACATTAAATCTTCCAGTAATTTAAGAGGAGGCATTGCTCAGCTATCCAGAGGACAAACTGATTCACTGGAAAGCTCTCCATGTGGAAATACTTGTGAAGCCACAATCACACTATCTTAGAACTTGATTTAGAGAAATATTTATTAATTTAGAGAAATATCACCTCAATGTGTTTAGTTAGCTCTCGACTTGTTCAGTTGCAGCACCTAAACCTAAGGTATAGGTTGTAGCTACCAGGCTGGATTTGATAACCCCTATTTTGCAAAGGCAAAAGAGATTACTTGCAACCAAAGCACTATCCACTCCTCATTGTCATGGTCCTTATTGTTACATCTGCTCCTGAGCACAACTCAAACCTCTGTACTCTGGACATACCTTTTGTTTAGCACCAACTCAATGCTACAACCTGTGCCTGCCCAAGTGACAGACTGGATTGCAGAACAGATAAAAACCATTCATCTCCTCTAACAGCTGAGAATCTCTGAACTACCATCATGTCCTGGCTTATTAATAGCCCAGAACCAAACCCTGTAGCTGGCTTCCAGTTGCCAGTTCTGACAAAGCCAAGCAAACAGAAGACTTTTCACACTGAGCCCTGCCAGCGCGCTTGATGCAATACTGATGATCTGATGAAGAAGCTGCTGGACTGCCTCAGTGTACCTAAGCTAATTATTAGAGGTCTAGAAATTCTGTAGAGAATGAACCTTGTTTGTGCCAATGCTGGAAAACATGAACAAATATCAAAATTCACTGCTTGCAATTGTATTTACAGACACCTCAGCCATGGTTGACCTAGAAATCCTACAGATAGGCCCAGTAGCCAGTAAACAGGATTGACAGTGCATTGAATATTTGGCATTCTGTCATGTAAACCAGCACATTAGTTGTCTGGATTCTGAGTGAATGTCCTAAATAGAGATAATAGATTTTTAAGATGTTTGAAACTTGCATTTAGCAAGAGCTACTAATTCTGTTCTACTAATTTTAAACCATTTTTTTCTGTTCTTCCCTGCTTCTGTCTGAAACAGACGTGCCAGGACTGGATAATCTTATCCATTTGGGGAAGTTGTTGTAGAAGCTGTTAAATGGCAGAATTAAAAACAATTATATGGTATAGCCAGTATCTCCAAACCCTTCACATGACTCCCGCTCACCAGAACTCTCCGTCGTTCTCAAGAGTGAGTCCCAAGCTCTTACGTTCTGAATTGCTGACTTTCTTCCACTCCTCAGAACTAAACGGAGAAAAAAAAAAACAAAAGGAAAAGAATAACAAAGATAGTGAATATATTAAATAGTTGTTATAAAGGTAACATCAGAGTGCTGAAAGGACAGATGATATTCAGAAAAAAGCGTGGGGCCTACAGGAGAAGTTTTAAAACATTAATTGATGTGAAGCTACTAAAAACCAAAGAGACGAATAGGAAATTGGTACAACTAGAGTAGAACCTTATTGATTTCCTTTGTCACACCCTCCCTTAGGACACTTGAACAGCTGGTTTGGAAGGTCATATGAGATTGATTCCACTCCCTGAAGGCCCTTCAAAAGAAACCTGGTTTTCCTCCTCAGGAGCTTATTGAACACTTCGCTTAGACAAGAGTATTTTCTGTGTCTTTCAATCTTCTTAAATAAAAGAGGCCTGAGGTCTGAGATTTCCCCAGAGAGCCTTTGAGAAGAAACTGTTGCAGCATAAGCCCAGTGCCCAGTTTCCAGAGTAACACTACACTGCACAGCCACTTCATTGCCTGCATTAGCATTTAACTTACGTGCTCTGCATTGTCCCCTGGAGGCACCTGCCTCTTCCACTGACTGCAGGGGAGCACAGGATCCTAAATGCAAGCAGTCTGATGCTTAGATCAGACAACATGGCAGAAGACAGCACAAGCCCCTTCCCTAATGTTTTCATTAGACAAATAGAGCCACAATTCCTTTCCAAAAGTACTTGGTGGTTAAAGTTGAAGGTGGCTGGCAGGAGGGAAGGGAGGTTGTTTGCCATAAATGAGATTTTCTTAACCTATTTGGAAACTCTCCTTTTAATCCTGTTAGGCCAAAAACTATGGGCCAACCTCAGAGTCCTTAGTGCTTCCACTGGAAAGAGTGGCAACTGTGCTAAGACAAGGGCTAGTGGGGAACCACAAAGGCATAAGTTAAAGAAGATACAGCAGGTCTTCTGCTCATTCTTTGCATTTCACCTGAACCAAACTCTCTGAAATTAATAGACTTTTGCTAGCTAAAGTACGGAAGATAAGAACTTAATATGCTGTTGTTAAGAACATTGCAGTATAAAATGCTAACAGTGGCTGGTAAGCACAGTGTTGAACTGTAACAAGCTAGCTAAATGTATTTCATGTGTAAATTGCCAGTGATGGAACACATCCCCTCCAGCAATCATTCCTCTCTCTGTAGGGGTGCCTGCTAAGCTCATGGCCCACATTAAAATTCATTAGAAAATAATACATGAAATCACAAATGTGGCAATTTTACAGCATTTTCCACCAGTCACTTAGATTATCTGAGAATATAAGATATAACATCCGTAGCAGCTAGCAATTATAGATGAGAAACTGAGTCACAGACTAACTCAGTGGTGAAGTTGGGAAAAACCCTTGTGTTCCTGACTCATCACTTTAAGTGCAGGCTATTTTTCTACTCATGCTCCAGTGTGCCACAACAATGATGTATACAGTAACCTAAAGTCCAGAAAGCCATAACCTCCTGGCTCCTCCAGGATGTGGTCTCCATTCATTTGCTCAGAGAATACTATATATGGCACAAAGGTTCAGCCATCACTGAGTACTGCAGACTAACATTGTGTCTCAACAGTATTTAACAATGCATTTAATGTCAAGTGGCCCTAATCACAGTTTCATTCCTTCAACACTGGATTAACAGCACTTACCTGTCACTCCAGGGGCCGATCCACTCCCTTTTTCCCCAGGGATTCCTCAGCCTGATCATGAACAGCTTTTCTGCCTTAAAAGAAAACATGAGCCTTTCTCCAAGACGCAGCTTCCGAATTGCAGTCACTGCATAGGCATGGCCGATGATGAGACCCATCTCTGTCTCCACTTCATTGGTATTGCCAGAGGAAACCTTTAGCACCAAGAATGACAATTAAAACAAAGAACTCACATAACTGAGGACACCTGACAGCCATCTGTTCAAGGGGCAGGATGGGGAAAGCTTGTTCCCTTCACAAGTGATTTGACTATACAGGAAAAAAGCAGCAGTGGGGCTCACCACTATCTGATCACTAGTTTGATCTTCCGCATGATTGTGTCAGACAAGTCCTAGAAGACAGAAGCCTAGAGTATAGGAGAATACTGTCTGCTATTGCCATTCTGTCTCCTCCTGGCCTTAGAGAGTTAAAGACTGGGCTGATGGAGAACCTTTATCAGCCCTTCCAAAATCTTGTCATCTTTACAAAATGGGTCTTCTGGATATTGACGTCTGTGCTCAGACATAGCACTGGTGATGTCCTCAAGCAGACACTTTCTAGGGCCTAAGGATTTAGCTAGTGAGTCCATTGTCTGTTTCTGCGTTGGGGTAAATTTGATACCCAGGAAGAACTACTGGCAGTGGGTAAAATAGAGGGCACAAGTGCACAGGCAAGAAAACTTTCTAGACATTTGTCAAACCTGCCCTGTACCTCACATGTAACCTGTCAGGCCTCTATGACATGGCAACTGGCAGATCTGCAGGCTTTCTTAGGAACTCAGTTTGCTCCTCATAGATGTCACATAAGAAGCTTAGTTTCCAGCAGTGATCAGGCGGGAAACTGTCCTGCTGGAGGACCTAGGCCTGATCAGATGCTGATCTAAGAACATATAAAAATTGTCAAGCTCTGAAGAAGAGCACAATTTCATTTAGTGTATCCAGATCAAAATCTCCAAGGTACATCTAAAACCAGAAAAGCAGTATCATATAAAGATGCTGGAGTTGCTTTGAATGACTGGCCATTTACAAAGCCAGTACAACGCTGCTTCTGAGCAACACATCCCAGGCAGGACCGTGGAAAAAAGTAAAGCTAAGTCAGTGCTATAATCCTTCTTCTGAGTCAGATACAATCCCGATGGGTTGTGCCTCCAAATTCATCACACCCTGGTTGGAGCTAGCATGGGCATCTTTGCACTAAGCCATATCCAGTCTCTCTCACATATATTTGGCTATAACCGACTGGGATTCAAGACACTCACTCCCTTGGACAGCAAGGACGGAAGATTTGACTCAGTGTATATCACCATGTGTAAACTTGTAATAACCTAATTAAGAGATCAATGATCAAGCAAGTCTTTGCTTTTGACAGAGATGGACTTATTAGAGTTATGAGATGCACATAGTACTTTCTCAGATATTTTTACCCATTCCACAATTTCTGTGGTGTAAACAGACAGGGTCCTAAGGAAGGTGTTGTGATGATACAACAGTGTTCAGTCCCCAAAGATAAGAAATCAGGAAAAAAAGAAAGATAAATTTATATCAAATTGGAACTGACAGATGGTCTAGTAACTGTGAGACTTTCACCAAGACCTTTGTTGGCCTTTCACCAACAACAGCTCCTGAAGAATCAGCTCATGTGTTACACCAGAACTGGCTGACATTTCCAATGGGTTTAGGCTTTCTCCAATATAACACTTCTGTTCACATTTTTCACAACTAAAAGCAAACAAGAGTCATTGGCAGAATGTGAGTCTGCAACCTCTCCTGCTGCCTTTGTTATCCCGCAGTCTTTCCTTACTGCTGGGCTGCCTTTCCCACCTCATTCTGAAGAAATTTCTTTTTTTATTTAAAGAAGATATTTAAACATCTACTCTCTGTTCAAATTTCTAAATGATGGAGCTCAGGGCTATTTTGCAATCCAAATAATATGATGACATATCTGTAAATGAGCAGTGAAGCCACTGGAGTATTAAATATTTGACACCTACCAAGCTTCATTGTATGTATAACACATCTATCAAAAAGTGATAAATGCAGATGAGCCAAGCCAAACCAATAGGAACAGCCTCTGTGTAATCAATGTTTAGAAGCATCTGTGTTTGACAGGCAGAAATATAATGTCAGGAAGAACTGAAAGCATTACAGCTGTCTAATTAATTGCCCTGTACTGAGCCCATCTCCTTACCATATCCACGCTAAGAAACTGAACTGCCTTAGTATTTGGGTACAACCTATCATCCCAGAAACAATGTTTACAACAACAGTTCACATCAGGAAGTGTGATCTGCCAGCCTGGTCCCAGCAAATCAGATAGAATTCTTTCTAAAGAATAATTCAGACCTTGTGGAAAGGGTAAAACAAACAACAAAGACCTAGAAGAATTTGTTTCTGAGCAGTTGCCTGGTGCTGCTGGGAGGGACATTTCAGGACTCCTCTTCTATCCCAGCTGAGTTCTCAGGTCCAAACTCATCTCCCAGAAGTTACCAAGTGTTCCTCTTTCGTACCATGGCACTGGTGCAGAGCAGTGCATGGCCAGGCCAGCTAAACAGATAATTTTCTCAGACATCTCCAAACATGATTGATTTTCTGTTGTTGTGGACAACTCCACAACTACCACGATACTTGCAAGACTTTCTGAAGGAACCAACACTTGGGAGTCCACCAGTTTACCATGGATTTAGCACTAACACTACAGGCATGAAATAGTTAAGTGCTGCAGTAGTATGATCTTCATTTCACACACTGCAAAATCAAAGCAAAACATTTAAGTGATTTAACTAAGTCCACATAATATTAGCTTTAGTTAAGATCTTAAACTGGAAACAGGGTATGGGAATAAGATGCTGAAGTGCACCTAGATGCCACCCCTGTAACTTCCAGAGAATGATCTCTTCCCTGCACTTTAAAAATAACTTAAAAGTAATCTTTTAGGAAACATTCAGGTGCCATGGCAGTTTGTTAGCCCTACACATGTGGTAACAGCTTCAGACAAGGTGAGAATTTCAGTGCTATATAGTCGTGGCCTGACATAGCAGACTTCGACAGAAGAGGAGCTAAGCCCAGATGTTACCAGCTTCCCTCCTATGGCAAGGGGCTGTGCAAGCCCCTTGTCTGCCTGTGGTTTGTGAAATATATAGCACCCCTTGGGAGCTCATACTCCTCTGCCTTCCAGCGTCTCAAGTGAATGGACAGAGGTAAATCTTCCACAGAAGACAACCCTAGATCACCCTCAGGGAAGCCGTCCCCTCTCTACTGATTAAGGGAACTTCAGGGTTACGGTCTCCTAATGTGGGCACCTGAGTTACTGCCTCTCATTAGCCAGCATAGCCAGGCTTTGCTGGTTAATTCTAATGGGGAGTCTTATTAACATACAGTACTACCTGAATAACCAAGTGAGCTCAGCCTTTCAGCTCAGCTCCAGTGTTCCACTGAGGAGACTTTATCACAACAACCAGAGTCAAGAAGTCTCAGCAGCTCAGTGCCAGCAGGACTGTTTTCTGTAAACAGATTTCCCTAAGAAATAAAGGAATTAAGCGCTGCCATCTGGCCTGTAAATTAGGGCATTCTAGGTGGATTAACCCTGGGTCAATACACAACTGTGACCATTCAGAAAGAACAGCATTTCAGATCTACACTAAAGTGCCAGCACAAATGGCTTTGCAGTGGCTCATGGAGTTGTACTTGGCTGTCAGCACTGCCAGCTTGCTAGCTTCTTCCATACGTAGCTTTTCCAAAGCATACAAGTGAAGGACATACTCAGTATACTTATACTAATAATGGCATTTTTTCCAGATTTTTTTTTCATTCAAATTAACTCTTAAAATCCGTCTCTCTATACATACCGCAATGTAACAGCTGATCAACCCGCCTCTTTTATGCACCTTCAGCAAATCTTCAAACAGCTTCATCTGCTCAGAAATAATCTCACCATATTTGCCCTGTACCAAATCAATGGATTCTGCCACTGCTCCAGTGAAATCCACAATTGCATCTGCAGCACTGCCTCCATCTAGGGCTTCGTAAGATCCAGCCAGCCTGGAGGTAAAACAACATTCTCAGATACCAAGCGACTGTTGGAAATCCTCTAACTTCGCCTGAATGTAGGTAAGGTCTCACCAAATTAAAAACAAAACAGAACTAAACAAAACAAAGCAGCAGATTGCAGATAAACCTTTGCTGGTTTCTAGGAAAAGAGTGTAGTGATCCTTAAGGTTTTAGGCTGCTGAAGTAGAATGCATTGCACTCTTATGATTCACGTCCTCCGTGTGGATTAAATGAGTTTTCAATGTTTTTTATGTTCTCTACTAGCATCAAACCTAAAACCTATGATGTGATAGAGCTGAAAGACTAAAGAAACAGAGGTATAGAAGGGACAGCATTGAGGACTAAAAGGACAATGAACTAGCTCATACTTTGCATAAGCTTTCTCCAATAATGCACTCCAGAATTCATTTTTCACATTGGAATGACAGTAGATCAACTTCCCATCCATTGTTGGCAGCAGGTCATCCACAACCACTTCTGTCCACTCTCCAAAGCACCAAAAACGGAAACGGAAAATCCCAGCATATTTCTCTGGGTTCTTAGGGTCCCATTCTTGTTCATTAAAATCTGGAATCACCTGAGAAACCATGCAAGGGAAAGTTAAACAAACGTTCTATATTATGATTTATTCAGAGGGCAGACTGCCCTGGAGCATGCACCATGCTGGCATTCAGCTTCACGAGCACTTGACCTTAAACAGATGAAGCAATGAAAAGAGAGGGTGAATTTAGTACGAACTCAAATATAGCCTCACTTCAAAGAATCTTTCAGTAAAGTAAAATTCAAATTGATCTTCAGAGAAAGACAAACAGATCCTATTGCTCTATCTCTTCCTTGGTGCTCAATGGGACTGTGGGATGGCGAGGTCTTGTAACATGAAATATGAACTTGTAAAGAACAGGAAGATTTGGATCCACCAAAATTCACCACTCATCAGAGGCACATTAGTCCTAGAGGGAAAAACATTGGCTGATAGGCAGAGAAACAACCAAGTTTTATTAGCTTTATTTCATGCACCAAGCACATTGATCACCTACCTGCTGCCAGAGGGTCTTCCTCAGAGCCAAGCAGGAGCATGCAGCCACAAACCAGCAGTTCCCCAGTGTGCCTTGGTGTAAGTCATGGGAGCTGATTCCATTCACAAATAGGCGGGGGTCTTCACAGAGGTCCTAACAAAACAAACCAGAGATTACTGGAGACTCCATTCCAGAAATGATCATAGCATCCTTCCAGCTATTCCTCTCCACACTTATTCTGTATCGCATTCCCATTGAAGTGTGGAGTGTCTGTACCAGGAAATTCAAAAGCTCTCTGGCACGGACTATATTTGAAAGTCAGGGTATCCAGGATTATTTGAATACTTACAAGTAGATTGTGTTGCCTTGTCTAAACACGAGGACTTGGCTATTTTTTTGCTAGTGTTCCTAGTTCTGCCCTCAGCTGAAAGTGATCTTTGAGGACTGGAATGAATTCAACATTTGGAAGACTTACTTGACATTGGGGCAGCTAATGAATTGAAAGTAAGTGAAAGGAGAAGGAAGAAGCATAACAGGGAAGGGCTTTGACCCCCCAAAAAAACATAAAGAAAAGCAGTGGGAAATGATGCTACTGACACCAGAACTCTAAGCTCCTCTTCCTTCATTGCCGTTCCTTTGGCTGACATACTGGAAACCCTCCTCCATTGATAGCATGCATTAATGCAATGACCCCTGGCAAAGAATACATGTCTGTGAAATATGCTTCTCGTTCTCTAGGTCTCATCTTTCTCATTTATCCGTCTCTTTTTAGAGCCACTAATTAGTCCTCTCCCTCTGCTTCCCTGGCTCCATCTCTTTCTATATGCAGATTCTCACCAAGGCGTAGATGGCTCTTCCTGTGATGTGTCCCTGCTCCTCACTAGCTTGTCCCTTGCGGTGTCTTTCCAAAAGGGGACAATAGTAGCCTGTAGACTGAGGCACTAAAAGGAGCACCTCTAAGTATCACTGAGCCCGGGAAAGCCACAGGTGTATATTTTGCTGCAGTATTGAGTTTGTTACCAAGAAATCCTTTGTAAACAGTGCCCTCCGGAACAGATACATGTGTGGCTTCTCTCACAGTCCCAGAGAGAACCTCCTAAGCAACACTTCAGCAAACATGTAATCTGACTGTCCTATAACTGATATGGAACCCAGTGGTTTCAACCCAGTGATTGCTCATGACACTCCCATGTGAATCACTGCTTTTCCTGACTGGTGGAGAGGATGGAAGAGCAGGCAGCAGTAACAAATTCTGCTCTTTCCCAGTATAAGAATACCCAAAATTTCAACACCATGAAAAGGAAATGATGTGTTCAGAGAAAGGCAACAAGTGAGTGGTCTGGAGCACAAGTCTTATGAGGAACGGCTGAGGGAGCTGGGATTATTTAGTCTGGAGAAGAGGCGGCTCAGGGGAGACCTCATTTCACTCAACATCTTCTTGAAGGGAGGTTGTGAAGATGAGGAGGTTGGCCTCTTCTCCCAGATAAGTAATGACAGGACTCAAGGAAATGGCCACAAGTTGCGCCAAGGGAGATTCAGATTAGATGTCAGGAAAAATTTTTTCTCTCAAAGAGTGATCAGGCACTAGAATGCCCTGCTCAGGGAGGTGGTGGAGTCACCATCCCTGGTGGTGTTCAAGGAGCATCTAGATGAGGTGCTATGAGATATGATTTAGTAGCTTAGTGGGTAGTATTGGTGATAGGATACTATCTAGATGACTAGACTAGATGATCCTGTAGGTATTTTCCAATGTTGTGTTTGTATGATTCTATGTTATATCCAAGGCAGACACATAATCAGAGATCCAGAATAAATAACTCCCTCTTACCTCAGAATGGCAGGAGACTCCAAATTTTCTGCAGTCTTTGCAGTTTGTTATCAGCAGCAGTATAAGGAGCTGTGCTCCCTATCTCATGGATTCTCACCGCCCTTTGATAATTAGATGATGATTCCAAAATACCAATATTGCAATCCAAGCCTGGCTACACACCACAGGCAAGTCAAAACCTCTCAGTCTTCCCTTTGTTGGGATTGTGACAAATCAGTGCCAGCTGGATTTACTTTCAGAGAAAAAAACCACCTTAATGCTGAGCTAAAAGCCCATTCTCCTGGGCTGATTTGGCAGATGGCAGCCTGAAGTTAGCTCTTGGAGCTAACTGCTGTTTTCTTTAAGAGAATTGTAATTTTGCCATGAAACTTCTCTCATTAAATAACAATTGGTAGAAATTTTAAATGCCTCTTGGGAAAAAGTGACCGATCATTATAGGACAGTTCTCTGTCAGTGTTTCTTATGTGTCTTCACTTTCAAGGACAAAGCTTATTAACAGACCTTAATCAAATTCTGAACAACAAAATGGTGCCTGTGAGGAAAACTCAACGTTACAAGATACTCATCTGCATCATGGACAGATTCATTCAATCTGCCCAGATGCTCTGACATGGAATGGTAACAGGAACATCAGACTAGTTCTTCAGCTGATGTAAAGCAACCCAGTCACCTGTTGCAGGGGCTCAAGTTGGACTACTTGGCCCTTACTGCACGATGGTAGCACACGTTCCAGGTCCAGCTTGGGTAGATTCAAGTTTCATATACTGTTTCCATGCATCTCTGGCAGTAATAACTTCTAGATTGTTTTTCCTTTCAAAATGTTACTTTGTTAACGTAATAAACAAGGGATAAATTGAGCCTTCAGCCTTAATATTGTCCAAACTTTTCTGTCACTAGCGGAAGCCAGAACGTCCATTGCTTTTGAAAGAAATTAAACACCACCATGCATTAAAAATACCTTTTCTTATTTGGTTTCCTTTGCTAAAAATAACTACATTAAACTATAATTTTTTAAATTAAGTGTTTCTCGCATCTCACAGTCCTCAGAGAAAAAACAGAGAACAGCATGTGTCAGCTGCCAAACACATGGATGAGATTAGCATTTGCTGACCACTGGGGTCCAAAGCAAACATAAAGAGCAGAACTTAGAAACAGCACCTCCCTCTTTCTACCACAGTCACTAAATTCTTCAGGATCCTGCTTGATAAACCCTTTCTTATTAAACCGCCTGGGAGATCTGGAGTTCTGAGAATAAAGAAGAATGCAAGAAAATGACATTAGCTCTGTTTCTCTTGTCATTAA
Source organism: Nycticryphes semicollaris (assembly GCA_013400055.1). Taxonomy (NCBI): domain Eukaryota; kingdom Metazoa; phylum Chordata; class Aves; order Charadriiformes; family Rostratulidae; genus Nycticryphes; species Nycticryphes semicollaris. The sequence continues at coordinate 2,492,794 of VXBJ01007013.1, read as the reverse complement.
TCACAGCCATTATAACAGCTTCTATGATGACTGTCACTGTGTGGCTCAGATGAGATGCACAATAATACTCAGATGCAAGCTATAGCTATTTTCATCCGTTTTCTCCCCCAACATAGTTAGAACTATGCCATTTAAATCTATTATTCTGCTGTCCTTGTGAGCATCTTTAAGCATTTTTTATTGCCTCAAGCACGTAAAAAAAGTATAAATGAAAAAAAATATAACTTTTTCAATAACACAGTAATAATTTCCAATAACACAGTAATAACCAAGCCAACTACTATCAGAGGAATTACAAGGAAGAGAGACTGATGTGAGGATATGGCCCAGGCGTTTCAGTTGACCTGATGCCTTCCCTCCCTTGCAACCTAAGCACTTCAGTTCCAAGTTCCACTAGAATTACCTCCTTTGCAAACAGTGGCTTAACCATAATCCCTTTTCTCAGGGTCAGCCTGCATCATCTGCACTGTAAAAAGGAGAAATATATTCATATTTCCAAGAAAAAGTTTAACAGAAGTTACCAGGCTTTATTATATATCATTAATGCATAATACCCACACTATTTCTGATACAATACTGCTAATAAAAGCAGTTGTTGTATTATTTATGCCCACAGGGAGCATTCCACCATCCAAGACACAGAGCTCTGCCCAGTTTTCCTCTTACACATGTGCATAGTAAAATAAACACCATCTGCAGAACTATAATTAGGCTGCACAGAGTCTGAAAGTGAGGTAAGAGGTTACAGGGGCTCATGGTTCTCCTGAAAACCCCGATGCTCTTATTTTCATACCAGACTTTCATTTGCATGACAGAAGTTTAGTTGTGTCACCTCCTATCCTTGCTGAACTGCGTAGGCTCAAAATACCTGACATTTTGTGTTACTCAGGCACTGACGCTGTTAAGAAATAACGTGGTTCACAAACTCCTTTTTCTGCTTTTAATTGGTTCATTTCTTTGTGACACAGCAAGTAAATGAACTGGTTAATGAGCAGACTGGGAGAACACTGAGCAGCCTGGACATGAGAAACTCAGTGTGAGATCACAGGAAATAACAGCGAGAGAGACCCTGACAGATGGGTCAGTCTCAACCCTTCCCTAGTGTCCAAATTGTCTACCCCTAACCTACCTGTGACTGAAGCTTCTCTAACCTGCATTTAAGACAACCCATGTGGGAAAGTCCACATGCTTCCTCCACTGGTCAGCAAAAATTTGCATTGCTGAGCTGCTCTACAAGCCCAAGATTTCTGTGAATGGAGAGAACAGTCAGTTGCCTTTCCTTTCTACAGCAACCCCTCATATAATCTACACACCTCTGACAAGTTTCTCTTTTTTAGTCTTAATAACTGGTTCTTCATGTTTTGTATCACTGGTGAAGTGCAGTGCCCAAATCCAGACACTGTACTTCAAATGAGGTTTTGGCAGTGCTGAGCAGAGCTCAATGCTCTCATTTACTGAGGCTGAGATGCCATTTTTCTGGTTTTTTCACTTGAACTTCCGATAGTTACCGTGTGTTCAGGCTGTGATCCACCCTCTGATCCTATTCTATGGGCTTGCCGTCTAGTCATCTTTTCTCCCTAACTGAGACACAGTCACTTAATACCAACCCACTGTACTTGGCTGCATTGATGAAGCGATACTGAATTCCATCCTGTTTATTCCACGCTATTTTCCCAAGACATCAAGTTTGAATTCTCAACCCTGTCAACTGTCTTGCAGTTCTATCCCAGTCTGTATTCTACAGCTTTCCTGTATGTGCCTGGAGCTGGGCTCATCCAAGTAGTACTGAAAATACTGGGAAGTACCAGACTAAGGGAGATTTCTGTAGGACTCCACTGATACAGCACCAGCTTCAGCGTTCTCCAAGTAATTTATTTCATCAGCTGTGCACCCCCGTTACAGGAGTTTGAATTAATCTGAATTGTCATACATATCTGATATTGCCAAAGTCTTATGAAAATCTAACTACATCAGATCTACTGCTCATCTCTTAGTCACAAGGTCTGTCCCACTGTATGCTAGAAGAAAATCAAGTTGGTACATATTAGTGTATCTGACACAATATATTTTTATAACACAATCTATGTCATTGGACTAAAAGTCATCTGCTGGAGATGACTTGCAGTCAGGACTTTCACTGAGATACAAAAATGGTTGGACTGTAGCAAAAATATGAATAATAGCTTTTCTTTGCCACAACATATCCTCCTTAGAAAATTTCAAAACAATGTGAACCATTGGAGACAAAAATTCATTTCCCTGGAGCTGTGAATTGGTTTGTATGTGGCTTTGTCATGATTCCTTCAAAAAAAAAAAAAAATGAAGTACAGGAGGTAAGTGATGAACTATTTGCATTAACTTCAGGTTGCTGTAGCCATTTTAAATCTTAGAGTAATTTGGCTACAGGAAAAATTCCCCTTAGCTCTGAAGATGCATCTCTTGGCATACGTATTACCAACATCCATGAACTAAAAATTATGTTATATTGGTTATAAATAGGGGGAAAGACATTCAAAGGGGTAATTAATTCACTACATGTCTTCATAGCCATAACTGAAGCTGCACTGTAAAACATATGAGACATCTCTGACGTCTAAGAAATGGAAAGATTATGTTTTAATGGATTAGGGTCTCTCAGCTAGCTCAGAGAAACAGATTCAAAGAACGGGAAGAAGGAAAAAAGCAATAATGATGTTTGCAACTAATACTTACAAACGATTCAGTAGCATTTAGAGTACACTTTTTTCAGCACCCTTTAAGGAACCCAGCTCTAACATAAAAAATAACCTACCTTCACTCACACACAAGACCTATGGAAACAGGCACTTTCCTTGGTTCTATCAGACTGACCTACCTAAGCCCAGTACACCATTCCTTTAATTTTTTTCAAAGCAGTTTGAGTTATGTCAGATCTGAGAAACTTTCCGTTTTCTTTTCTTCGTCCATTCTCGTATAATACTGAGTCAATTCCTGTAGAGAGCAAGGTCAATGCAGAGAAGCAAGGGGAAAGGCAATTCTTTCTGAATTATGGATGCAAAAATTCAGTTTTGGCTACAGCTAACTATGAAACGACCTTATCAAATGGAAGGTAGCAAAGACAGCATTTATTTTGAGGTTGTGTAGCTGAAGAGGTAGAAAAGACTGTCTATCCTACAATAAATCCCAGCTATGCTGGCATGTTTACAGGAACCCTCTCCAGATCAGGCTGTTTCCCAAGGCAATTGCAGTTAGCCTGAAAAAGAAAAATAACTGAGTCCAACTGTGCTAGATACTTCAATGCCTGCAAAAGCCTTTTGCAGCCTTGTTATGCTTGAAAAATCTCTGCCTATGAATTGAAAAAAGAGAAGTTTTAAGTTATAATCATGACTTGTGGCGTAGCTTTAACCCCTCAGAGGACAGTTCTCAGGGAAACCTCCATCAACAGAAAACCGGAGTTAGATATGACCCTGAATGAAACGGCCCTTGCTGAGATCAGGAACTGACTTTATCATCAGTGCTGTTACGCCACGTAAATCAACAGAAGGAAGATTTAGCCCTCAGGTTTCAGTCACCATGAACTCAGTCATGAACTCAGGATGTGTAATTCTCTGTAAACTTCATGCCCATTGTCCAGTTTCTGAGAACAATGTAGTGCCCAATACTGCTTAAAAAAGAAACCCAGCTCTACATATGCAAGGGGAACAGTATGCCAGTTTGCTCTAGCCTTGTGTAAAGGAAAACTCAGTTATTTGGGGATTGAGAAATGCTTCTTCCACCACCTCCCTTTCCAATAAATCCTGTTACAAAACCAAATGCATCACAGACATTTTTATAATGTTCTTCCCCCCCTATTTTCAGTCTGGGGTTGGGGTGACTAATACTCAGTGAAGGCCTTGGGTTTCAGCCTTGTGCTGCCTACAGGACACGTGTGTTTGGGGAGGATCTGAATCAATGTTTTGGAAGAAAAAAAACCCAGTCATTGGGCAACACGGTGTGTATCTTGGATGCCTCTATATTTCACCTGACCCTTGGAGCGCTACAGCTGCTCTCATCCGGAATGCTGACGCTTGCTGGAAAGGGTACAACTGATGTGCCGTAGGGCTGAACTTCTCCTGAACCCCAACAACAAAGTGTTTACTGAAGCTCTAAAGAGTCCTCTACCACTTTATCCCAGAAATCACTCAAGACTACAATGAAAGACTTTCTGTTTCTTTTCCCAGGACCCTCTTAGAAGTATATCACACCATCTCCTGCAGCAGTCTCTTAGTTTGTGATGCTTTAGAACAATGTTCTACAGAACTGCAGCACGTTAGTAACTGTTTTTAGAGAAAAGCTGCCTTGCTTGAGTGTAACATGTTTTTCTCACTGAACATAGCAGTTAACAGCCTTTTTCTCCTGCCTTTTTCCCCTAGTACCTTCTCTAAATTCGGCATTACAATTAGTAGTACTTTTCCTCACGAGCAGGAATCAGAGGTGCCATTCTTAGGGCTGGATTCACCTCAGGAAACAGCCATATTCTCTCAGCTGGGTGTCTAAACCCCTCTGTAACCAGAACTCAAGTTCCTTCATAGGCCAATTTGCAGGCCAATTTTACCTTCCCACCTCTCTCATAGTGTGATAACACTGGAGAGTGGCTTATTTCTCTACTGATCATATAAATCAGGCTAAGAGTTCAGAACAGACCCAAACCTTTTAAACACTTGCTACACAAAATAATATCCTTTGTGTCTTTGATGGGGATGTCATCAAATAAACCCAGTAATATACATCACAAAAGCAGGCAGAGCCAGTTACAGGAAATACATCCAAAGTAACACAGATTAAAACCTAGAATATAACTGTTTTAGAGAGGTTATTTTGTCTGAAATGTAAAAAAAAATAATTATTATTAACTGGTGATCTGAAGTTACAATCTCCCAAAGATTATTGTTGGTTTAGTGAACACATACGGTGAGCAGCCTGAGACCCCTTTTTATTGATTAATGGTGCCACCTTTTTGGGAATATTCTTCTTTTGTCCATGTCTCACTCATCAGCGATTCCAACCTCTGTGGAACTTCATTCTCTGCTATTCCAAAGCTACTACAAGTATGACATAATATGTGGAGAATTAATTTAATCAAAGCATCAATTTAATTGGCTAAAAAATTCTCTACCAATTTATTGAAAAAAGTAATTGTTTTCCATCAGAAAGGACACTATTTTGTGGCCACTAACCCAAAGTTTTCTTGTAAAATGCTTTTACAAGAATTTACTGTGATTTTGTGATTGTGGTGCTCTGTGAAAAACAGGTAGCTGTTGTAGAGACTGAGGCTGCACAGTAGTCCCCACTAAGTACTCTGCGTGTAGACATAAAGAGAACTTTTGCTGGATGAGCTGCCCATCAGCAGGAATAACGATGTTACAAATCTGTTTCTTAGTATTTAGTAAAATCAGTCATAAATGAGTTCAAAATCATTATTGGAGATTAAGGTATATATGACAGCAAGGGGATACACAGCAGATGGGGAAGGGCCCCTGACAGGTCAGACTCGTTGCACATGAGCCATACAGTCAGTCTGCATGCGTGCCTAAGTGTTTATTTGGGAGTGCTACTTAGCAGGTTGCAACTGTTCCAAATGGGCTGTCAGCAGCCCAGGGGTCTCAGACCAATTGGCCTTTATTCTCCAGTGGAAGGGAAAGAAGTTAAGGGCATTTTCAAGAAAAACTGAATGTACAGTTCTTTTGAGAAACAGGTGGTAGAAGCCAGCCTAACTCTATTTCTGCAAAGAGCAACCTACCAAAGCAGTGGTAATGTCTCTGCATTAACTGCAAGCAGTGGAGGGATGGCCAAATACGAAGACAGCTTAAAGTGACTCCCAGACATTACTTCCAGGCTCACACTAACGTGGCTGAGGTTAGACATGGGCTCTAAGTCCTCTCACAGTTCATCACACTAAAAGGCCACCCACCATCTATCTATGTTTTTTTACTGCTTCCTCAAAACATGTTTTTCAATCAAGTTCTTGAACCAGTTTCCTAAGATGGGAAATAAAAACAGTAAGAAAAGGAGGTTGGAAAACTTCACACACAATTTTTCATCACACTGAAATAAACTGAATAAACAATTCCCAGGTCTGTACGCCTGACTGTTCATCTCTGGCTGGGGAGGCAGCTATTTTCTTTGCCCAGTAATAAGCATCATTTTGGCTCAGTGACCGTGACCTTTCTAGGCTTGTCCAGTCTGACCTTAAGTTGTGTCTCAAGGCGCTGCTAACTGATGCAGACTGAATTCATCACTGCCTTTCATAAGGAAGGAAATATGCTGTTTACGAAAGATTATTAGGAAGATTTCAAAGTCACCTTTTTTTTTTGTCATTATTACATCGCGTATGTTTTTTGCTATTACATCGACCGTTGTGTAGCAAAAAAAAAAAGTCAGGCCACCTAAGAAACATTGTCTGGAGTGAAAATTCAGATTAAGCTGGAGGTGATTGAAAGGAGATAGTCCTTGTTCAATGGCACTACATGGACTTTAAAGGTTAAAAAACATAAGTCTAAACCACAAAATTAAAAAGCATAAATCTCTTTAGCAACAAGTTCCTCCTTCCATATCCCTCTTCCAGCAGGACTGGGTTTGGGCCTAGATTTCAGTATCTAAGATACTTTCTGGAAGAAAAAAATCCTTTATCTTCTTATCCCAGTCTCCTCACCTTTTTCAGATGGCATCTTGAGGTGTTTCCCCTCACTTATTTGCTTGAAGCAAAGAAGAAATTTAATGCCTGGGATAAACAGTGCATGGAGTTGCCATTGTTACCTCATGGATATACTTTTGGAATTGTGACACGCCTCACAATTCTAGTCTAGATGTTTGACCCATAACATAAACGGAGGAACTTGAAAATTTTAAATTAAATCCTGATTATAAGCCACAAGCTTCTTAAACTATCAGATGACCTGAAATATATAAAATTTGAATTCTGAAATTAACTTTTTTATAATATAGATTTTTGTACTACCCAGCACAACCCAACCTTTTTGAGCCTATGTAAATCAGAGTCAACAGAGTCTCTCAGTTCTAATAGAACATGGATTAGAGTCTTTAATTCTAGTCTGGACATCCTTTTGGGCAAAGATCAGCCTAGGATCACATAAAATAGAGAGTATTTGTCTTTTAGTAATACAGAGATATGCCCCATGCCTTGCATACAGGGCAAGCCCCTATCAGTGCTTTCACACCATCAGGATTTTATCAGATCACTCATCTGCAAGCTCTAGAAAAAAGGCTTCCCATCAGGCTATTCCTCGAGCCTCCTGGTATAGCTCACTCCTTGCATTGTGAGCTGCAGCCAGGAGAGTGACACCAGCATCTAGTGCTGTCTAGATACTAACAAACATCAGGGCAGGATACTGTTACAAAGTGAGGATAAACAAACATACATTACAGTAGTCAGAATGGTTCCCAGTGTTGCCAATTGCAGCCAAGGGCAGTAATACAGAAAATGTTGCTAAGGAACAAACCAAATGGAGCCGTGAAGAGAGAGAACTCAAAATATGTGACGCCTGTTTGACAGTCTGAACAACCACCTTCTCATTTTAAGGAATCTGACTGCTTGCCTAAGAGTTCAAATTCTGAGCTATAAAAAATGTGGCATCAAAAATAACACAGTGGTATTAATTTTGTGTCTGAATACTAAAAGCACTTTTATGACTCAGCCAAATCAGTGGATCATCTCTCATAAATTCACAGAAACTACTAAATAAAAAATTATTTACGTCTTGAAAATAAACTGCATCTTCTAAAACATCTTTTAAAACCTTATCTTGGAAAGATGTCCATTTATCTATAATGTTATCAGTATATGAGATAAAATTCCTCAGTGTTGAGTGACGAAACTGAAAAACAAACAACAGTGATTTCCACTGTAAGATACTTAAGCAAAGTCACAGTTGTCACACCTGCCAGGCAATCAAGTACATGCTTTTCACTCCATATAGGTTAGCTCTTATTTTGCCTAGGACAGATGGCTGTCAGACGACTGAAATGAATAAAACATTTTTGGATAAGCCTTTCCTTCTATTTATGTCAAAACTTTGGAAAGTTTTTGAAAGTTAAGGAAACATATTAGGTGCTGAAGGGTAATTTTTTAAAGGGTATTGGTGTGATTAATATGTCATCTCTGCAGCTGATGATGCCAAATGATGGTGGGTATTGCTACTATATCCATGAATTCACTTTAATTCCCACTTTAAACAGGCACCCTCCCTTCTCGTTCTGCCTGTTTCATCATGTTCTCACATTTCTTTTCTTCCCCACATTCTGTTATCAACTCAACACGTTTCAGAAGGAATCAGGAACAAAACTACTTCCAAATCTCACAGATCTGTTTAGGAAGCTTGCTCTCTGGTAGCTCCCTCTCTTGTGGGCACTCTGATACCTAATAAAAGATCATATAACAGTTTGAGTTGGAAGGGACTTTAAAGGTCATCTAGACAAGCCATTTTCCAAGGTATCCTGCTCCAACTCAATTGCCTGCCTTCATGGCACATACAGTTTCACCAAGACATCCTCCCGTTTACCAAACAGTAAAACCGGGCAAAACTGGGCAATAGTAAATCATTGTTGGTGGAAGAGGGGAACAGACAGACACAGACTTGGAGACAATGTCACTGTAACTGTCCCTCAGAAGAAAGAGCCTAATGGCAAATTGCTAACTGCTCAGCACTCTCCATCGATACAAGTCAGTCTTGCAGATCACAGAGCATCCCCTAAATATGACCAAAACTACTTAGCCACTTAATATCAAGGCTGGAGCTACCCTTTCCTCCTGCTTAGTTCAGACTGGGAGGTACCTCGACTTACTTTGATGTCAAATGTAAGTGACTCCAACCTCATGATCACTGTCAAGGTTTTCCCTGTCCTGATCCACAATTTTCTTCTGTTTCAACCCAAAGCAAAGACTAGTGCAGATTCAGTCAGAGCCTTTGGCTCCTTGGGAGGAATCAGCCTGCCAGGGTATAGTCAGACTGGTTAGCTGGTCATGATTTTATCCCAGTGACCTGGTTTCAGCTGGGAAAGCATTAATTTTTCTTTCTAGTGATTGCTGTGAAAGGAATGTCAATAATACCTATTGCTTTTGGTTGTGGGTAGGTGATATTTACACTATTCAAGGACTTCTTTATCAGCTTCCCATAGAAACATAGACAGAACAATAGAATGGCTAATGAAATACTCCACACCATAGACATCATGTTCAGTATATAAATGGTGGTTAGCTGCGGGCCTGAAATCTGCAATCACTGCTACGGACAGTGCCAATTCACCAGGTGGTGAGAGAGGTCCATGTCATTATTACAATTGTTTTTCCTTTTCTGTTATTGTTTCTATTAAACTGCCTTTATCTCAACCCACCAGGGGTTTTTCTTCCCTTCATCCCGGCTTTTTCTTTTCCCCTTTCTTCCCCCACCCTCTGGGGATGTTCGAGTGAGCCAGTGTCTGCTGGTTGCCCTCAAGGGTTAAACCACAACACCCAATTGAAGTGCAGTCAGTTTAATCTCTGTGTTAAAATTGTTTAGACACTTTAAAGAGACCTCTTGATTGGACAGATGTAATGAGAAACGGTTTTTCTTACTATATCATGCTGTTTCTTTACATAGCACTTCCACTGCATTTATCGAGCTTATTTTCATTTTTCCCAATGTGATACAGATATATTGATTTGAATGTGCTACTTAATTTCAGACAAATTCCTTTGCTAAAGACTAACATCACATCTTCCTGATGCCAGCCTAAGACAAAGATGTTATTTAACTGTCAGAAAACAGAGCAATCAGAATACAGCAGAATGCCCAGAATCATTTTATAACAAAATTCACTGCTAACAGACCTGCATCTACACCAGTTCAAATAAAGTCAGTACAAATATCAGGGTGCATATCAGAATGGACGGTAGCTCATTAAGAATCACATCAGATTCCTTATCTTCAAGAAGAGGACCATATACATATATATGAAAAACCAGGCTCTGTAGAATTGCCTATTTAGAAAATCATCAACTGAGTAGGAACTGAACAAAGGTCAGCGAAGTCCAACAGATGAGTCAGTGCCATCACTGAGAAATTACTCTCCTAATTTACCAGTTTAGAAATCCTGGCAATCCCAATAAGCTCCCACTTATCTTTTGCAATGACTACTACCACCCAATCACAGTTATGGATCTGAAATTACATTCTGGATAAAACAGAAGAAATCCAGTCCTCCAGGTCCTATTACAGTATGTTCAAAGCACCATAAAATTTCCTTTAAAGATGGAGATTCCCTATGAACATTTAGGAATTGCTGTGAAAAATTCAAGCCTCCCAAGGTCTTCTATTGTGAGAAATAGTCTGCTTGTCTCCCAGGAAGAGAGGTTTGAGAAGTGCTGATAACCCAAACATGAACTTGACCAGTCATCAAATTCCAGCTAGTCTTAGAGCACAGTGCTCCACCTCTAAGTGCTGGAGAGCCACTCCTATTTCTGCACTGCTTCTCTCCTGCCAGATTTAATTTCTTTATGATGTACCAGGAAAACCATTTCAGCCAGCTGGAGCTCTAAACCCCATCAGAGACATTGAAATCACCACGGCTCATTTGTGTCTCCAGTAACCTCTCTGCTAGTGCTCAACACACAGACCACTTCCAAGAGAAAATCATGAGTCACCTTTTAAGTCCACCCTCATACTATTAATCACATTAATTATTTTATTCAATCAGGGTCTAACAGTCAAAATAAAGTTAGTGGAAAATCTAAGGAAAAATATCTTAACTCTCAAAAGGCAAGAAGGGCCTGTTTCTAATAATGCTGAGGTTTGTCAATGTTGCTTTTTTCTTGTCTTACAATTTAAGTATTTACAGTGCAGCCATTATGTTCACTAGAGGGGATTTTTAATTTTTTGCAGATTTTGGAATGTCTGCAGAAGTAACTTAGCATGGTGTTCCTGTCTCTTCCAAGCACACCATCCCCCTTAGTGTCTAATAGTTTTCCCTCTATTCAAATGTAGAGATGCAGGACAGTTTCTCAGCTTTAGCTGAGCCAAGGGGCTGATGTTGCTTTATACAAGCAGAGGTGCAAGGCCCCTCAATCCACCTCTATCCATAGTCAGATACTGCTTTGGTTTTGTTCATGAGAAATTCATCATGCTTTTGGGAACAGAGAAAGACCATTAAGACTAGGGATGAGAAATACTATGGCTGGATTACATGCTGGATAAATGTGAATTATTCTTCTTCTGGTCCAGGCATTAGCTGTTCTACCCATCAGATCATGTGCTCAAATGTGAAAGCAGCTTTGAGACAACTATCATTTCTGAGAGCATTCATTTGCAGAGAGCAGCATTAGTGAGTGAGAGAGAAAGGAGGAGAAGACAGAGAATGGTACTGGATTCACATCTCCATTTAGGGAGGAAAATTAGATATCCAAAGCTTAAATGCCCCTTGTCCAAAGGGAGGAGAAAACAGACAACAGTGATCACACACAAAAACTATTTGCAAAGTCTTTGCACATGGAACCCAGTGACCAAGGGAGAGCAAAGCCCTGCATTCATGTTTTGCATCAGTCCCACAAGGGCTTGTACCTGTGGTAAAGCTGAAGCAGCAATAAAACTCTTACACTTGAAGACCAAAGCTCAACCCACAGCTGGATCATTGCTAAGTGCGATTTAATTTTTTGCTCACCATCAGGGTACTGAAGAATTGGTACCGTCTTAGGAAAAAAAACCACTAATTTGATTATTTATTCATTGTATCTGACTAGAAAATGCTGTCTCCAGGCAAAAATCAGACCTCAGTATGCTTTATATAGCATGAACGCTCTTTATCAGACAGGCCCAGCCCTGAAGGCCTTTTTAATTAATGAGGCCACTTCTGCCCTTTTCCAGGCCAGTTTTCCACCTAAAATGTTGCAGCCAATTAAACCACCATTTGCATAAAGCTCTATGCTTCATTCTTTTTGGTGAAACACACAGATAGTTGAGTTAGGGAGTGAATTTTTGACAATTTTGTGAGCCTCTAAAGAGGCTATGGGTATCCTGAGTGTGTGGGTATTCTGAGGGAAGATACAAGTGTGACCTGCCTTCCCAACGCAAAGAGCACGTATAGATGTATGTTTATACATGTCTTACATAAACGTACATACATGGATGACTGCACACAGGAGAACAATTGGCCTCAACATGAGAAAACTGAGATGAGACTAAGAGGAGCATAGAATTTACTCATTACCCAACCCACCAAGGGAATTCCACAGCCCATACTAACTGCATGCTCATTAGACCCTGCACTGAAATCCCCCATGGCCCAGCTCTCCTCTCCATGGTCACAGGAATGGTTCGGGTTGGAAGGGACCTCTGTAAGTCACTTTGTCCAACCCCCCTGCCCAGACTGGGTGACATTGACCAGGGTTACCTGGAGCCCAGGACAATGCCCAGACAAGCTTCTGAATATCTGCAAGGGCAGAGATTCCATTTTCCTGATGCACATGAGTAGGTCAAGATGGCTTCTAACACCTACAACACGGGCCAAAGTTCAGATCCTGACTTCTACACTACCTGTTTCTGTTAATCGAGTTTGAAACTTTAACAAGCAAAGACAAAATCCTATTTCATGTATAAAAAACAGAAGACAACATTTGGTCTTAAAGAGTGCATTTTCCTGTGAAAGAACATTTTATTTCCTGCAAACTTATAAAGATGCAAATTCAAAATGTTTTGGCCTTTATGATTAAATTAGAAATGATGCCATATATAGGCAAGACAGCAGGTCTAAAAGGTTCTTTCAATTGTGAAGGATTTTTAAATGCTTCTTTTTAGCCAGGAAAACGTAGACCTTTATTTATTTTTTAAATAGAATTAATCTTGAAGAAAACATACATTTAAATCATAGGAAAACAGCATGAAATTAAAATTATTTTGCAAATCTAAGATATAATGGCTTACAAAACCTCAAATTCCAGGAATTTACTCATCCCAAATACCCTTTTAAGTTTGGAAATAAAAGGAGAAAAGCATAAAGTTCTTAACATACACAGCATTTTTTGGATGTGCATGCTTTCCAATTTTGGGGAAGTGTTGACAGACCAGTACCTTAATTTCCTTTGCAAATGGCATGTTTGGGCTATAATTTTTCCTTCAGAGAAGCCAGACGTTTAATTCTTTAGGAAGGCTAAATCAATGAACTAACAATTACTGTAAGAAGACTTACGTTAGCTGAGGATGTGATCCTTGGGCTTTTTGTTTTACGGTCTCAAAATAAATTTTACTGTGTCATTCTTACCATCATCACATTGCCTCAGGACAAATAGAAGCTGACTCTCTGAGAAACCAATTTTCATCTAATGACGATTGAACCAACTAAATAAAACCTGACATTTTAAACTTTAAAGAAACATTCAGAACCTTGGAATTGTACTGTTTATTATCTAGAAGTGACATTGAGGTTGCTTAGCATTTTTTCTTTAGAGAAAACAACTGCAACGGCGTAAGAAACCCTCCATCCAGTCTGAAGGAGGGAAATATAAACTGGAAAAACTGCCAAGAGAGAAGATAACAAAATACTGGCATCTGGAGAGCTGTCTGCTTGGCAAACATGCATGTCATTTACAAATGTTTGCTCATAATTATATCCCTGGAAGACTTGGGTGAATAGTACTGTTGAGAAAGATACCACTTTCAAAACACTGCCTCTCTATCATATTTACATAAATGCGACACTCATTGAAGGGTGAGTGTATCTAAGGATATCGCCAACAAAATAGGGGAACCCGCACCTCACACTGCCCCAGTACCAGTGAGACAAGGAGGAGGAAGGATGGAGCTGTGCATTAGGACATCCACTGAACTCCCAGCTCTTTGACAAGCTTTCTGGAGGAGGAAGGGCAGGAATGCTGGCAATGTGCTACTGTGTTTTTTTGCTTCCTGTCATGACACAGCCAACACCAAAGGGCACAACTAAAAATAAAGAATTTTCTGAAGTGACACCAGAAACAGAATTGAGCTAGCAAGTTCACGTCATACAGTGTCCACTCGATCACCAGTCTGTAACAGAGAGGGCAGACATTTGGCATTTGCTGACGGCTGAAGGCTTTATAGTTCCTTGCTCATCTCTTCATCTGGGGAAGCTCCAACTTAAAAAGATTTTTCCAGGCAAAATAAAAATAGAATTATGGATTTAATAAAATAAGGGTAAGCAACAGCTCTAGTCTGGGAACATTTTGGCAATTCCAGAAGAAACATGTCACAACTTCCCCAGATGAAAACATTAAGGACAAAATATTATGGGAGGAATGGTTTGTCCAGTCAAAAACCAAGATGGAAACACGTCAAACAATGTTTTCACGATGCCTCCCATACTCAGCCTGCTGGGGGTCAGGCAAGGTAACAACCTACACCACAGCAAAAATTCCAAGGCTTTGAAAAGGGCCAAGTTTTTGCCCAAAATACCACTTTCTTAATATTGAGGCGCACCATCTTTTATCACTGAAGGGAATGAGAGTAAATTAAACTAAGCTCGTAAGTTCCTATTGTTTAGAAAAGATGCCTTCTAAAACAGCATCCTTAGGAGAACAACACAGTATCTATTTCAGTCCCAGTAGTACTTCTTAAATTAAACACCTACCTCAAAAAGTGAGAACCTCCCCTCTCAAGTTCTGGAGTACTAAGTTCTCCCATGTTTTCATTTTTCAGATTTCTTAACATGCAGAAGCACAACCAAGGTCTCTTCATGGCTAAGCATGCTGCCAGAGTCAGGAATTACCAGTCTGCTGCAGAAAGGTGAGGAGAAATACAAAAATCTAGAACAAAGCAGAGTTCCTGTTCCTATTTCTGATGGACCTTCTCAAACACAGAAACAGAGCCCATCTAAATGAAATAACAAAGTTTTCAGGGCTTCTTATTTAAAGCATACTGAGCCACAGCGCACCAAACTCCCCAGTACACCTCAGCCTTGATTTGAACAACAGATTCTGGTCTAGGAAAATGGGTCGTGGACAAGGGTCACACAGCTGTACACGGCATTCCGAGACTCGAATCCTAGCCACTGCCAGCAATAACTGCCGGAATGGATTAAGGGAGTTAAGAGATCCCTACTTGTTTGTTTGTTTATGTGAGAGGAGTCCTCAGGGCACCACACACAGCTCTGCTCACTTCCTCCCTACAGGAACAAAACAATTGTGAAAGAAAGTGCTTAACAACACATCTGCAACAGCCATTTGCATTTGATAATTGTTCTGTCCAATAACTTCTCCATGCTTCTTGGACCCATCTTCTAGAAAAGCAGATGGCTATGCTGTCCATCTGGAATATCGCTATTTTCCCATCATTACTCTTCAGGCACGCATATACTGACTCACCTCAATGAGGTAAAAAAAATAAAATTAAATCCTCCTTATAAAGCTAACACCACTCAAATTTTATAGCACGGATTTCGTGTCTCTCTGCCTTGAAAATGACACAGATTTGCCCTGGTGTGACAATACAAGTCCAAGGCACTGCTTCATCCTTCTTCCGACTTCACCATTCTGCTTTCCAAGTCCGTATCAGACATCCATGTAGGTACATCCATGCCTGCCTGCTCTTGGTGTGGACCTCTGAGTGTGAAGCATTTGCAGTTATCAGGACCAAAGACAAAAATTCTTAGTACATAGTGACTCTGGTACCCACACTCTATCACACAGGCTTTGTATTTAATTAGAAATTGGATTGGTGGTGTCACAACTGGAAATGCTGTTGCAAGTGAACCAAGATTTCAGGTTGCTGAGAGCTTGTATTGGTGAAATTTAGAGTTGTATATGAAGTTTATATTGCTTTAAAATTCTCTCTGCAAGATCCAATCAAAACCAAAATATTTGCTGTTAACAGGATTCTTGCAGGGTCCAGTGCACAGAAAACTTCCAGAGACAAGTCTATTAATTATTACCTTGATATTTTGGTGACAGAGGTCATTTTAGAATATTAACAGGTAAAATCCACAGACAAAGTCCGCGCACGTTTTCCAACCCAAGCCTCTGACAATAAATGCCAGTCAGAACACTGGCTGGAAGATGAGGCAGGACTGGTAGCAGGGCATGTCACAGCCACTGTGAAAGAATCAGCATCATGTGGAACACGAACCTGCACAGTGGCCACAGCATGGGCACTTCGACCCAGGGTGGTCTCTCATCCAGGCCATTCCACCTTCACTATGATCAACATAATGTGCCCTCAGGTGCTTGAGGAGGGATGTATTGTGGCAGCTACCTTATCTGCTCTGGCAATAAAGGCCCTTCCCTTCACTGTACAGGAGCTGACTCTGTAAGAGATTAAGAGCAGATGAATAGTAACCTTAAACACAGGAGACTAAGTTGTATGCTCTTTGTTGCCTCCTTTGGAGGCACCCCATTTCCCCAGGCTGCTTTCAGATATTGTGAGCTGTCAACCACGCGTTACGTGGATAACGTAACAAAAATGGTCCTGTTTGATTCTTCCTTTTCTAGTCAGCAGGGGAAAAAAACCTGCCATGAAACATACAAGAACACTCCCCCCCAAAAAACCACCTTTGCCATTTCTCAAGCCAAGTAGAAGAAAGCAGATTCTGAATCCAGCTGATCCGAAATTACAGCCATACAGTAAAAATAAGACTTGTTATGACCTGGATTTGAAAGACCTTGCCCTCTACTTTTGGACATCACCTCCCAGCAGCCCAATTCTACAAGGACTTTGTAAACCCTAGTGTTCCAGTCTGTGGATCACCAGGATGCAAGAACAGTGAAGCCAAGATGTATGGAAGATTGCTAACTCCACTAAATCTACCGTCACTAAACAAATAAAGCTCTTGAGGAAGATTTTTTAGTATCTCCAAAAAAAAAAATAAAATTCAGAATCCAAGTACCAGCGCTAATTTTACCCTTAAAGAAACACACAGCATGATGGAATCCTGCCTACACCAGGATCTCAAATGGGTGGCAGTTCATTGTTAATATCACTAACATCACCCATCACCCCACCCCTTCCCTCCTAGCTCAAAATTAAATCTAACAACCTGAAGACAATTCCACTTAATTGCAACTACATAATTTTATGCAGATCTGACTGCCAATCCCTGCCATTTGAATGTGCAGTTGCTAGGGCAACGGGTGTGAAGAGCATGCTTTTGTGTTGCCACATGCATCTTTGGGAGCTGTGCCAACATCTGAGCTCCCACAGCTGGGATGGATTTAACACCTTCCTCCCCAGGAGCAGCCTGTCCTTAATTCCCGTTAGGGAGGCTACAGCAGCCAGCCCTTGGCAAGCAGCTACTCAGCTACTCCTCCTCTGCAGATTGACACCTGCAGGAGAATGACAGATGGCTTCAGCGAATCTCAGTATAATCAAGCACTGAGGATGCTGTAACACTTTATCAAATTAAACATTCAGTGGTGCTAGACTTCATTTGTAGGAGGTTATGGGGTACACAGTTCATTGTGTACACAGCTAATGAGGGGAAATAAAAGATCATTTACCATCACTTAAAAATAATTTTCTTTCAGTGGTTTCCCGTCTACCCATTGTCGTCCCCTCACCCACCCCCTCCACACAAACAGAAGGCTGCATCATATCTAGAGGACTACATGATTTTTCTCTCCGCCTCCACAATTTTAACAGAGAAAACATGATTGACGTGCACAGAAACGAGCTGGTTTTGTGCTCCATCAAGCTCTCTGCTTACCTTCCAGGGCAGACTGCTTCCCAGAGTTTATCTCATAATTTATTTCTTCTCTCCTTAGAATGAAGGGTTTAAACTTAAGTCAGACCTTACTTTGCCTATGACCTTTTGTACCTCTATTGCATCTGCACCTCTATAAAAATTAAAGTGCACTCCAATCCTTCCCTTTATATATGCACACATGTACAGCAAGAGAACATCTGACAATCTTTTCAATAGCTGAGAACAAGCTGGAGCTCAAGATCGCAAGCTAAATCTGCTTTAATGGCAAGTAAAACTATTTGCAACAATGGCAAATAGCCTCCCCGCTACTGCACTTGTGTAATCACAGCTAATTGCTTCATATGAAAGTGCCCATTAAAATGATAAATAGTGTAATCTAGGAAGTCCTATAGTTCTCCAGGAGACCTATACAGCACCAGTAATGAAGTACAATGTCTGAAAGTCACCCACTGAAGGTTACAGTTAGTACCTTAGACTCAAGTGGTCTCTCTATGGAGGACAACATCCACGGTTTTATGAACTTTGTGCCAAACACAAAAGGAAAAAGAAACTAGCTAAGAATTGTTTCACGTTAGTGCAAGGCCAAGTTTTTCACAGTCCTTTCCTCCTACAAATGTCCCAGAGAAGCACAACAAACAAGCAAGCTACAAGACACTGGTGCATGGCTCACAGAACCTACAACTTGAAACCACCCTTGTATTCCCATCAATGCCTTCATACGTGTGAGGCACATAAAGGGATTTGCGAGCTCCCTCAAAGCTCAGCAGAGGCTCACCACCACACTTTGAAACATTTCCTCACCTCTCAGATTCAGGCACATTCCACATGTGCCAGTATTTCAAGTACAAAAATAAGCACCACAACATACAGGGCTTTGCAACCTGTGTTAATCTTGCACTTCAACAAGAGTCAGTAACTACCAACAACAGAAAAATGTGGACAACTCTGGGCACAGAGAAACAAAACCCAAAACTTTGTCTGTTTCAGGACATGTCAGCAACCTCTGCAGAATAAGTCATATTTTCACATAACAACAACAATCAGATCCTGCAAAGCTTGGGGGATGAGCAGGGTGGTGGGAAAGGACCTCTATTCTGATTAAGCAAGAACACTGGCATTGCCCCATATTTTTAATTGGAAAGAATAGGCTGACAGGAGAAAAAAGCATAGTTAGTTCTGAGAAAGTGATCATTAAATCAAGAGCTACACTCCAGAAGGAAGCTGGAGGCGCAGGGAGGGAGGGAATCTGGCAAACCAGAGAAGTGTCACTATTCACAGGGGCTGTTACAATCAAATCAGTTTGTCACACAGAAGGCAGCAATGTAACTACACTGTACTGCTAAGAGTTCACATCACTTTGTCATGTGACAAAATTCCAGTTTATGGAAGTCCCCTTTAATCTTCACTCTCCTCCAGCTCTGGATTATCCCCAGGTCCTATCCTGGCAGATAGCCCAGGATGCAACGAGCTGTCACTCCAGTCCATGCCCTGAAACTATTTTTGCTCAAATCCAGATGCAGTACCAGGATATCTCCCTGTCCAGTCCCCCTCTTGCATGCATTACTGGACTCTGACAGATAGTCCCAAGCACAAGCAGGTATCTCTGGTCTTGTTCACAGTCAAACTGGAAAATAGGGTCAGACCACAGCAATTCAATTACAGAAGAGACAGAGGAATCAAATGCTGAAGTCATGCATTATCTCTGAGGGCCATTTAACCCAGGCGTGCTTACACCTGGCAGTCAAGTCTTCTATGACACTCGTTCCACAAAATTTATGAGGACTGGGATGCCGTTCAGCATTCTGGAGGACTGCTTACTGTGACCACAAATCCTGTCACTGAGAACACATGTGCAGCAAAGAACAGTAATGCAAAATATGTGAAGCTAACCCAGACTAAGTGTCCAGGCAGGTATGCTCTAAGCCTCCTCTGCCTTCCAAAGGAGGGCAACATCTTCTAAGACTGGTGGAGCGGGAGGGGCGAGAAGGTTTCCAAGGTTCAAATCAGCACTTTCAAGTATGAGGACGTTTTAGCTGCAGAAACAACTGATCATTTTCCACCAGTCAGAAGCAAACAAAAGCTTGTGCAACACATGCAGCTGCAGACGTTGGAGCTCCTGAGTTCTCTGGCACCTCAGTCCCTCACACTGCCCTGGATAAGCCACCAACCGGCTCATCCCTGATTGGGAACTGTGGAAACACTTGTTCTGTTTATTCCCATGGCTGTACCATTCAGGGACAGAGTGCCTTATTTCCTGATCTTTTCCACTTGCATGGTGATAACCACCCCTAAAAGTGTTGGAAAACTGGTAAGAAGAACGGAGCATGGGGCCCATAGTACACAGTGTTTCTAGGAACACAGGGCAGGCAGTAGGCCACAAGTATGCAATTCTCCTCTTTCAGTCAAATATCTGACCTTTGGCACCTGTGAGTTAATGGAGTTAATCAAACACAGCAGCAGTCCCTCCTGGGACACAAGAGCAGTTTCTTGGTAACAGGTTCAGCAGTATTCAACAGTACCCTTCTGTGCTGTCTTACAGAAAAAGAACCAGCTCTGCCTTTCCAGAACATAAGGGGACAATCACAGCCATTTCAGAAAGAAAAGATGCAGATAAAGAGCAAAACCAGGGCTTATAAAACAGAGGGTCAACCAGGGAAACCAGGAAAGCACATGATAAGACTCTCATTCTGTAGGATCAGACCATTCTTTTCCTTTATGAATAACTAAAGAACGTCGCTTATCTCTGAAGCAAGCTTATCCAATCTTTCTCCACATGGATGCCTGCCCCGGTTGGGGGATCACTGCTATTTGTTTAACACTGACAAAGATGTCCTTGGGATTTAATATTTTTTGCAAGGTCAGTGCTCAGTGAAAAAAAACTGAGACAAACCTGAAGTTTATTTAACAGACAAAATATCCTTTCAGCAGATAGTTCAGGTTCCCAGGCTGCTAAAAGCCAATACCAAGCCAGACCACCACAGAGAGGCAGTGTTTGCCCTCGGTAAGGGGTTAAACAGGACAGGTGGCACAGGACATCCCAGGACCACCAAAGATGTCAGGGGGGTAAGCAGTTGCTCCTACCTCTCAGCAGGAGACATCTGTCCACAGCCCCACTTCAACCTGGCAGACGGGATAGAAACACCAGGGAAATTGCAGGAAAAGAGCAGGATGGGCTTCAATACTAGTATCAATGAGCAGAAAACAAATGTCCACTAATGGTTGGGAGGAATTCTTTCTTCCTGTTTTTCTAGCAAATCAGGACACTTTCCCCTCAGAAAATTTCAGGTGTTTTGTGTCTTACATAATTGCTTTTGATCTACATGGTGGGATGCTAATTCTAAAAAGGAGATTCCTTCAGCTCTGCATTAGGTTCTAAAAGCACAACCCAAAACCAGCTTTGCAAAATCAACTATATAAAAGCCATTGCTCACAGACCGAATCCTTCTGTCTGAGGACAGTTATGATCAGGCCCTGCGTGACTTCCCCCACAGCAAGCTGAGACTTTGTCCCTTGGTGATGGTGTGCAGCAAACAGAAGAGAGAAGAACATACTTCAATTCTCATGGGATGCAAGGGGGTGAAGTGCAGGTGCTGCAATAGCAAGGTGGTGGTATGCTGACCCCGCTCTCCTGCAGTGGCAGCACCTCCCCTGTGTGGTGTTGGGAGCAAATAAGCTCATAGAGGCACATTACAACAAGGAAGCTTCCTTGTTCTGAAGGGGTCTGGAAGATGCTGCACATTTAAAATGGTGATGCTCAGCTCAGTTATTATCTTACAGGTGGACAGAGGAACTGAGATATTAGCAGAGCCCAACATGCTGAAACACCAGCAAAGGTTTTGTGGTGTTGGTGTCAACACCTGAATTCATCCTCTGAACTTCTGGTCGTCAGAGACCAGGCACTTGTGGTGTATGATTCACCTCAGCTTGAAGCAAACATCTCCGGTACGTCAATTGAATCACATGCTAAATACATCAATTCCCTTCTACTGCCTGTAAAGGGAGCTGGTGGTGACTGCTCCACATCAGACACCCATTATGAGCATCTCACCTTTGGGCAAGGCTAGTCCTGCTTCGAGTGCTCATAAACTGCCTTGGGCTGAGGAACCAAAGGGGCTGGCCAGGACAGGCCCTATCCCAGGGCTACAGCAGGCCATGAGACACACTGCCAGGGAAACTAGTGAGCAGACTGACACCAGTGTCTTCTGTCATCAAATATCACTCTAAGATGATTTTTTTTTCTATGAAATCAAGCCCAAAATTTTCTTTGCAGAAATGAAATAATTTGGCATTTTTATACTATTTTTACTTTTCATAACCTATCAATGGAGGTAGAGAAGGTGATAGAGGTGATAGAGAAACAAAGTAAAATAAGGTCCAAGCTCATTTTTTGGCAAATCTTCTGGCACATTCTGACTTTTCTTTCTCCTACCTAGAATAAAACATGGAATTTCAGAGTGCCAATTCCATGTTTCAGTCAGCTCTATCAGATATCCCAGGTGGGGTCAGACTTTTTGAGCTCATTTACTACTCAGCAGTAAAATGCAGTATCATCA
This sequence comes from Nycticryphes semicollaris, assembly GCA_013400055.1. NCBI lineage: Eukaryota > Metazoa > Chordata > Aves > Charadriiformes > Rostratulidae > Nycticryphes > Nycticryphes semicollaris. The sequence continues at coordinate 2,470,568 of VXBJ01007013.1, read as the reverse complement.
GCAAACACGAACTTAAGCTCCTGTGTACAATCAGAATATGCCACACTGCTCCAAAGAAACCCAGACCCAGTACTGCACACAAGCAGCATGCAATACTCTTATTTGTTGGATGATCTTTCCATAACATTTCTCCTTGGAAAGTCATTCCATCCTAGGGAGACTGCATGGTAATTACACAGGGTCTTTTTTGTTCACCAGTTTCTTAATACTGGGGTGCCACAGAAGTAACACTACCCTGTCTTTGTTCTCTTTCCCAAAGAGACTTTAAAAGTACAAAACAAGTAATTAGTGTCAGATAGTTAATGAGCTATCACTGTAAGTCTGACTGGAATGAGCAAACAGAACATATTTAACATTGCAGGTGCAGATCCAAGGACAAAAACAAAGTGGAAGAAACCCTTTACCCCTCCCTCCTCTCTTCTCTCTTTTGCTTCTACTCTTTTTGCCGTTAGAGCAGACAAAAACCCTTTTGACTATACAGATAGTCTTCCTAAGCATTTGCTCTCTCTAGCCACCACCAACCACTTGGGGTAACTGAACAAAACACAAGCATATTTATGAGCTGAAACTAAAATACCAGCTTTCAACTCTCCTCAGCAAAGCTTTAGATTCACAGATCCCAAACATACTTGTTTGGACATCAGCATCAGTAACAGCAGTTGCAGTAGCATCCCCAGCTCTGTGCATGCTGGGCAACATTCCCCAGCTGCTCAAACAGCTAGACAGGCTTTCTAGAGCAAAAAACCTGTTTCTTTGTACTAGTGGACAAGTACCAGCATCTGGACAGGCCATCCACTCCCTACAGATATGGCAGGAGGACAGGAAACGGTATCACCATTCAGTTCCTTCACACTCAAAATACTGTACAAACAGCTGGGGGTGGCTGGGGGAGACACAGCTGTAGTTTCTGAGTTGGTGAGGCAAGACAACTAAGGGGCCTGCTCAGAATCTGCCTCAGTAGATGACAGTTCTGACCTCTGCCTTATACTGCAAGGTCATTTCCCTCTCTGGAAAGCCCATCACTCTGAAAGGACAATTAAGAATTCAGCCAGTTAACCTAAGAGTACTACATAGCACCATATGGCAGAAAGTAGATGATCCATGAACAAACACTGGAAAGCAGATCCTTACCTCTGTTCTGCTGCAGAGACAAGGCCCTCTCTACCATCTCCTAGGCATCAACTCACTCGCCCACCAAGAAGGGCAAAACTGGGCTACTCTAGCTATTCTCCACAAATCTGTAGAATTAGCCCCACACGAGCCCCAAGAGCTGCTCTACCTTGGAGCAAGGAAGGCACAGCTTTAGAATAGCACACAAAATCACAGAATAATTGAGCTTGAAAGGGACCTTTGGAGGTCAACTAGTCCAATCCCCCTATATCATCATCCAGATCATTAATGAAAATGTTGAACAGGACTGGACTCAGTATTGACCCCTGGAGTACAAAGCTAGTTGCTGACCTTCAACTAGACTTCATACCAGTGTTCACCACCTTGAATGAACACGTACACAAAAGAATGGCCTAAAATGGCATCCACGTCTAGTTTAGCTCTTGCTTTGCATCTCTTAGGAAGCAGAGAGGCTTTCCCTGACCTCACTGTGACTGGTTGCACAGTATTTCCCTCTTCTAAGAGAGGATGAAAGATTCCAATAAACAGGAAAGCACTGCATAAATAAAAATAAACCCAAAGACTTTGGAATGCCTACTTTTTTTTTTTTTTTTTCCAAATTCATTCTCTCCCTTCTTCACTCTCATGTCTTATTTGGAAAACTAAAATGAGAAGCAGGAAAACAACCCATGCTCTGCTCACTAAAATTTCAGTATTGAAGCTGCTGTGAGAAATTAACTGTATCAAGAAAATAAAGAAGAGAAAACCTAAACAGCCAAATACCACGCTAGCAAATACAGAGCAGCCTCGGTCAGCTTCATCTATTAACCCCTGTCACAGAGGAAAGGGAACAGTACCAGCTGTGTATGAAGTAGATCATTGTCACTTGCATCGTGTTTGCTAAGAAAACACACCCGTTTCTGCTTCCAGAAGATTAACCCTAATCCCAAAAGTGGACATGGGTGGAATAGAGGAAAAATTCATCACATTTAAGGGTAAAACTACTGTATGCATTGGGCTAGAGGCTTCCACTGTCCTCCTCTTCATTACACTTGTCAGAGTATACTTTTTGATGGAAAGCCACATTGTCAAAGTTGGAATGATTTTGTGTTCTTCTGAGTTATTTCCTTATGGCTCTGAAGTACTTTATAATTACAAGATATGGGAAGCATAAAACCTCAAAGCAAGCCAATTAACAGACTCCACATGTAAGTAATAGTAACAATTTGAAATGTCTAGTACATTAGTCACAATTGGAAGATAATTACATATTTGATTTCCTGTTAAGATGTGAGTAAAAGTGGCAAATAGACATAAGCAATGTCAGTTGTGTACAGATGATAGCTGATCATTTTTAATATAAAATCACTGGTATATAATTGAAGTTTTATAGAAGTTAAAGACAAAATCCACAGTAACTTCAGCATAGCCATGCAGAGACCAGAGACAGTATCAATCCATAAAGGAAAGCTCCGTTCCCTCTGGATAAAAATTGCTGCTAAGATTTCACCAGAACTTCTCTGACACACAGCCAAGGAGTGTCAAATCCACTAGAGAACAAAGGTTTGCTTAGATACCTCTTACGAGCTTACCTTCTCTCTCCCCTGTATCAGCTACACATCTGTGTAGTTGAGTATTCCCTAGAAGTAGCTTGTGAGCTCCTGCCTTATATTGCAGAAGTCATTCAAAGTTCTTTAGACCCATCTGTAGCTGGGCTTTGCGGTTCCAGTGTAGTTAATACAAAAGTTAACCTGGCAGCCAAGCATACACATATGGTTTCCTCTTATTTTTGGCACTATGTAAAGAGCAAACCAACTGATTCTGGAAGCACAAGTTAGTTCCCTGTGGAACAGAAACTAAACAATTTGCTTTGACCAGAAAGGGGGTACATGCTGATAATGAGAGCTCTCAATTCATCGCATTGGTGTCAGTTACAAATATTCAAGCATTTTTTTAGTATAACGTTACCACTCCACCAATGGTGCCTCGCTGTTTGCTGCCTCAGATAAACCCCTTGCTGAGCAGACTGTGGTTCTTTCCTACACTCTCCTTCAAGTAAAATGACAAATCATTTGTTTATACATATAAATTAACTACTCAGCTATCTGAGATTGGAGAAACTTCCCCTTGCTACTGTGAGATTTCCTTTCCTAAAATGTATTAAAATACATTTTAATAAGACACAAGTTACTCTGAAAAAATACAGAGAGCTATAATAATGAACAATAACGTTGCATTATTATTTGAGTTGTTTCCAGTATTCCAGGCAGGAAGATGCTAGCTCTTCAGCTAGTAAAATCTAATTGTCTATAGCGCTATAGTGCTTTTTGCAAGGGTTCTATCTAACTTTAAAAAAAAAAAGAAGACGACAATCTCAGGGGGTTGGGGGCACTAGATTGGGTAGCTAAAGCTCATATTTAATATTGCAATTACTGTGTATAAACATCAAGCCCTCAGAAGTGATGGGTGTTAAAGAGAAACTTGAATTAACAATCTCAACACCTTTCTCAAATGTTTCTGTCAACACAGCAACCTAGACAGGTACATATCCACAGACTGACCCAGCAAATGAAGAATTTATTAGCAGAATATATTCCTGTATTAGATGATCTATTACTCGTAGTCTTAACTAATTGCTGGCATTCTTAATTAAATAGAGGCCTGATTTAAACATCACTATAACTGGAGTCACCTCAAACTGCTGCTTGCTATTAGAGATTCATCAACTATAAAAAGCATGATTATGCTGCAAAGAATGCTTGCTTTTTGTCTTTTTACAATAAGGCATAACTTTCATCTTGGACAGCAGTGTGGAAATGAGGGGAAAAAGGGAGGGAGAATAGCCTTACATAGTTGAGTGTTAGCACAGAGAAGACAGCAGGAGTGGAACGATACAAACAGCAGCTCCTCACAAGGAGAGCATCAATTACCTTTGGGCGCTTCCATTCAACTTTCCTTGGGGGTGCCGATTGATAGAAAAGGGACTCATCGGAGGCTGGAAACTCGGGATCTTCGAAGAGCTGTCTCTGCTGGATACACTGCCCTTTCAGCTCGTGGTACTTCTGACCTCTGAAGAGTTGCACTGATGAAGACATATCTTTCTGCCTAGATAAGATGAATATTGGCTTGTGCAAATTATGAAGGCTCTTTGAAGTTCAGAGATGATACCACTCATTGGTCTTCAACAACAGAGCATATAATTTGTTCTAAACAAGACTAATTACTGATTTCTGTTTTAAAAAAACACATTATAAAATTATGTCATGTCATGTAGTAAACTAGAAAACCATAAAAACCAACATCTTCTATACTAGGATAGTATTTTTGGCTGAACAGAATTTTTATCAGGAAAGACATTAGTGTCCAGACCAGACACAAAACCAGCATTTTGCTTTAACCAATTGATTGGAAAGGTAACAGAGTGGGGCTTAGCTCTCAGTCTGTACCATGTATGAAGGGCTGGACCATTTTTCTGTTCTACATTCTTCTTCTTGCCACTAAAGCTGTAATTGTCTCCTCCAACTCTTATGCCTAAAGAACACCAAAACCAAATTATGATGGAGAACTGTGGAAATCTGAGTGACTTAGGTCTTAGTTCCCAGAATCACGGCTATCTAACCTGGCAAGTTTACAGTCACAGCCACAGAGCTCAAAAAATTTTTTTGAAACACTCAACAAGGTAGAAATCAACTACAGAAATTATTCAGGATAGTCTGAAGTCCAGAAGACATGAGGGATTCTACCTCTTTCAAGAGAGGGAGTGGAGAGAGTATCTGAACTTACTTTGGAATTCTCCTGCACGTCAGTTCCTGTCCTCCTCCTTTCTGCCACGAGTTAGAGATGTATCTGACCTTCCTTGAGTTATCTACAGCAATAAAGACAAATTTAAGTTGTCCCAATGTCAGATCATAAGAATTAAACAACATGCATACAACAGAGCATGGCATCGCATTGTCCTATCAGCCTACTTGCTGTGTCCCGTTGCGGTGATCTCAACTCGTGCTCCTTGAGGCAGCACAAATTGGATGAGATGCCACAAATCTGCAGAAAACTAAACCAAGCCTGGCACAAGCCTTTCCAGGCATGCAAGTGAGCACATTGGGAGAAGTACAGAAAAGTAATGAGGAACACTTGGAAAAGTCAAATTTATCACGGTTTTTGTCCTTGTGAGTGAAAGCAACTGTGGCCAAAATAGTTTAGGGATGCTTT
>VXBJ01007013.1:2245008-2465214 GCA_013400055.1 Nycticryphes semicollaris | reverse complement strand
CCCCCCCAACCTCCCTCTCTCCCTCCCTTCACTCCTCTCCCCTTTGCCCCAAAATAAATTAAATAGTCATGAGAAATGAGGATGAGAAATGCTGTTCTAATACCTTCACTCCTGGGAATAAGAATTCTCAGGCATGATTTCTACCAGCAGAATCTTACATTACAAAATGACACGACAAAGAAATGGTTTATTATTGTTACTTTGACCAGCCAAATCTTCAAATGCCAGCTCATTCTCCATCCTTTCTCAGGGCAAAAATCCAGCAATAAATTTTGCATATATCAGGACTGTAACAACTTTGAGTCAAATCCTGATGCCGCTAGAACTGATGGAAACTTTCCTATGCCTTCAGCCAGGCCAAAGCTACCCTTTTTCAGAACTGGGCCATGAAGCTCCTTAGTGACTGTGCTATCCAGCTTCAGTAAAACAGAACTACACTTAGATGAACTGTTCAAAACCAAAATGGGTCACTGATACTACGCCATTTTTAGCCATTTCCTTTTCTTCAAGGGAAAAAAAAAATCACAAGGCATCTCCTGTGGCAGATGGCCTCGCAAGACAAGCCAAATGGACTTGCTTCCCTCCACAGAACAGTTCTTCAAATTCATGTGCAGAACAACTTGTCAATTATAAAAAGATAGCCCAGGGATGAAAAAAATTAAATCGTTTGGCTAATTTGGGTGGGATATAGATGATTTCATGATAACTAGCTTTCTTACTTACTAAAATTCCCCACAGGCTAACTAATATTGTAAACCAAGCCTATTTGCAAGATATGCTTGTTTTTAAAATAGCCCCTGCTTGATAAGGTTTTCAGCTGTCACTGACTAATTAACAGGGATAGGTCTTTAATGACCTCATTCCCCCACCCTTTCTCCCCTTCTTATCTGCCAGGCTGGAACGTGAGTGTTTCCAGGATTAACACTCCATTACACAACAGCCAGTCTCGCAGCAATGCACAGAATGCGGTCATAAAGCACAGCACATGAAATCAAGCTGCTACCTGCCTCACCCTGGCCTTCACAGGGCAGTGCTCGCCAAGGGGAACGCTGACAAGGAGGCAGCTTCTCCTACCAGGCTGCTACCCTGCTCCTCTCCATGCTCCCTGTGCCATCCTGAGCAAACATCCGAGCGCATGTCTTCGAAAGGGGCTCGAGTGCCCAGGGCTGTCCAGCCTGGCTACTGGCTGCTTTCCTTCTGCCCACGAGACACTGAGTTCTGGAGAGCTTATTTCCTATTGGAAAGTCTATGGTTAAGAACGTAAATGCAGTTTCTATACAATAGCCTAACGGTTTGAGGACTGAGAATGGAGGACCATTGCTGAGACCCTCTTCTCCCAGGGCGTTCACCTACCAGGACACGGGCTAGCCTGGCTGAGGCACACAGCAGGCACCTGGCTCCCACTCCAAGTTTTTTTTTGAAGCAGCTCCTTAGTTGTTGACCCTCAGTTGAATATCAAAGCTCCCAAACTAAGAACCACACTCCTTCCTCCTTTCTCCAGTTCACAGTAGCACAGTTTCCCCTGCTCAGCACCCAACAGATTTACCTCTGGTTCAGCTGACACTCACCATGTACAGTTACGCTGAGGAGACACCAAGCACGGCTTGGCAGCCACTGCTTCCAGGGCTCCCTGCACTGGCATGTGACGCAGAGCGAGCTGTGCACACTGGAATGGGAGCTAAGAAGCACTGTCCTAAAAATACCGTACCAAAGTTCAGAGACCTACTGCTCTGTAGAGAGAAAGGGACCACTCCAGGGGAGGGACAGAAGAGAAAGGAAGTAGTGAAAAAAAAAACCAAACAGCTCTACAGGTCAGCTATTCTTATATTTTTTATTTCCCTGACAATATGCAATTACAGTTTTGCTTTTTCTCTTTTCCAGCCTCTGAGCTGAACTCCACCCACTTCGTCAGTACAACAGCTGATCCCAAGGTTTCTACACCGCCATGGCAATCCCCCTTGATATCCACAGGGGCACGGAAGGCCCACGTCTCTCAGCTTCCAGTGACTGAGTTTTAAAATCTTTCTCTCATCCTCTGTTTTTCCAGTGAGATTCCTATTCTGATCAGAAAAGGGATTTCAGCAGAAAAGTAAAGACAAGCCAGTGCAGTTCCCCTTTTCAGTCAGGGTCTACTCACGGAGTCCCCTCCTTTGCCTGACAAGAGAATCATTTCATTTTTACTTACAGTTAATATTCAGAGATGTTTTTTTCCCCTGTCGGAACCAGCAAGAGTACAGCTAAATCAAATTCAACACAGTAACAAATACTCCTGGCATTATTAGCAGCCGTAAGTTAAAGAGACATTCACTTGAAAACCAGTTTGTTACAAGAGCATTAAGATGAGCTTCAAGTATTATTTCCACCACCCAATAGAATTTCTTTGTGCTCACATTTTCCTGTCTTAAAGTTTCTCTTCCCCAGCTGCGACACAGAAGATTCACAACAAACAAAACTAACTGTCCAGGCATGCATGAGGGAAAATTACATCCTCACTACCATTAAATTAATGCAAAAAAGAGAAAAAACTAACAGAAGTCATCTCAGCCCGTTTTTTTGTTATTCAGTGTAACTAAGCAACACTCAGTGTACAGAGAAAGAAGCTATTGCAGCTGTAAAGTCAACTGCAGCCCTCCGCAGCGAGCCAGCTTGCATGCAAAACCATCCCTCCACTCCCACCCCGGCAGGAGGGGCACAGGGACGGCAAAGAGCTGGGTTTGCCTTAACAAAAACCAGCACTTTCAATCCCAAAGGCGAACAGTGCCGAGCAGCTGCAGTGAACCCTCCATTCTAGATGAAACTCTTCTTCAGGGAAGAGGCTTGGTGCATTGTAACACATAAATTTTATCAAGCATTTCACTTTTCTGATCCAGCTGCGGGACTCAAAGTAATTCCCATGCACAACACTAGGGCAAAGTGAATTCCTAGCCAGTATTTAAGGCCACAGTTGAACACAACTTTGAACATGAACCTGCTTCTTCCAGCAAGTGGATCTCGAGATGAAACTGCTCAAGACTAGGCACACCCCAGCCTCAGGATGACATTTCTACTGTTCAGGAGCCCTGCTCTGGGAAAACCATGGAGGGATGCCAGAAAGGATATACACAGCATATGCCATAGAATCATAGAATGGCTAGAGTTGAAAGGGACCTTAAATATCATCAAGTTCCACACCCCCTGCCATGGGCAGGGACACCTCCCACTAGACCACGTTGCTCAAAGCCCTATATCCAGCCTGGCCTTAAACACTTCCAGGGATGGAGCATCCACAACTTCTCTGGGCAACCTGTGCCAGTGCCTCACCACCCTCACAGTATAGAATTTCTTCCTAGTATCTAATCTAAATTTGCTCTCTTCCAATTTAAAGACATTACCCTTTGTCCTGTCACTACACTTCCTGACAAAGAGTCCCTCTCCATCTCTCCTGTAGGCTCCTTTCAGATACTGGAAGGCTGCTATAAGGTCTCCCTGGAGCCTTCTATTCTCCAGGCTGAACAACCCCAGCTTTCTCACACTGTGTCCATCCCTCTGATCATCTTTGTGGCCCTCTGCTGGACCTGTTCCAACAGATCCATATCCTTTCTATGTTGAGGACTCCAGAGCTGGACACAGTACTCCAGGCTGGGCTCACGAGCACAGAATAGAGGGGTAGAATCACCTCCCATGACCTGATGGTTACACTTCTTCTGATGCGACTCAGGATGCAGTTGGGTTTCTGAGCTGCCAGGGCGCACTGTCAGCTCATGTTGAGCTTCTCATTCACGAGCACTCATGCAAGCGCTACCCCATGCTCTGGGGTAGCATCCCAGCTAAAAAAATTGTTATCCTTTTGCAGGTACCAAGTTTGCTTTTGCTTTATGCAAACAGTAGCCTTACCAATAACAATAACCACCAACACCTGGTTCTGGGGTTACTCTTTCGTAACTGCAGTTGTGCGCCTGTCCTGACAATGCACAAACACCTCCCAACTCTAAACTCTGTTCTTTCAATACTGACTTATCACCAGACCTCAAAGCCACTGTTTGAACTATGACAGCAAAGCAGGGACTCAAGTATTTAACTGTTTGCAAACATAGTTTAGTATTTTTCCAAACATCTCTTTCTCCAAACTCATAGCTTGCTTCAGAGCAATCAAATCAGCGAGTGCTTCCAAAAAAGCGGCTCTGCAGCCAAGAGCTTTAAATTACTCTGGTTTTCTGTAAAACTAATTAAAGGCATTTCCAGGACTCCAGCTGGAAAAAGGTTATTGCCTTCTCTTCCTGTGCAGAGTAATCACGGATCCTCACAACAGAGTGACTTTGCAAATTTGTATTAAGAGTGTGGGTGAATTCAAAGCAATTGAAAAGCTTCCACTTCGCATACCACTGTGATTTGTGATCGTGGCTGTTACGTGCATCTGAAGCATTATTACCCCTACACAGAGCATCACTACTACAGGAATTTACTCACTAAATTTCTTTTAAACAGTTCAACACACTGACTGCACTGTAATCTTTATGCTGAACTGGGTATCCTCCCTTCTTCTGCATGTTAAATCTGTAGCATGGATATGCAATGGCATTAGTAAGAGCATATTCAATTCGAATCAAATTGGCTGCACAGGATAATGTAACAGCACTCAGTCCAGAATTCATGACCATGGTCCTAGTGCTTATCAGTTGGTTTGGATGGCAATGCCCTCCCTGCTTAGATGAAATACCAAGCTTTCTTGTATGCTCTCAGCATACTACGACTGTGCAGCAATAGCCCTTCTTTCATCCAGCTTCTGGATTTCTCAACAAAGTCAGGTTTATTTGGCTATTTTATGGCCTCTGTAACTCAGTACTTCAATAGGCATGTAAAGGCTTCTCTGTCTAGCTCAGCTCAAGAACTGGCTAAGGGAAGAAGACAAAAACATTTATCTTCACATAGAAACAGGAAGGTGCCAATATTGTTCTGCTGTACATTTTTGCCATGCTTAGCGTTAAAATTTAGAGAAGAAAACTCACATATTTTTTTCTGAGAATATCTGCCCATATCCTATCATTTCCGAGCAGAAACGCAGGGAAGACTAACTTGAAACCAGGAAAAGACTGGCCACAACCCATTTGCTGTCATGGATGGTATCAAGGACTGGCAGAATCATCTAGCTACAATTCTAATCTTTACTACAATAAAATCAGTCACAACACTTGTACTGTAACACCATGGTGCTTAATCAGGCTTTTCTTTCAGATCTCACTGAGACAGAGAAACTTTCTATAGTACTTTAGCTGGGAGTTTGTACTGCAAAGCCTGCGTCCAAGCCAGAAGGCTCAGGAGGCAGGGGGGTGTCAGGCCAGGATCAAGCTTGCCATTCCCGTAAATACAGGAGCTGAGCACAGGAACCCTGTCATCATTTTTTACAGGTTGTTCTCTTCTCCACCTCTCTTCTAGTCAGTTTCTGGTGAGAAAAAACATGCAAGCCCATTCTTACCTTTCAGGAAACAAGTACTGGAGTCAGGGCTCATGCCCTGCAAACACTCTGCAGCCCTTTGGGGCATGTGGTGCTAGCTAACATGCAGCCCCCATCCCACAAGCACAGCTGGTCCAACATCCAGGGCATGAACTGACAGTGCTGGGGCTGGACAGCTGAGAAAAAGTGCTGAGAAAAACTGCACTTACAGGTGATTATGCCTGAAAGGGAATGACTCCATCTGGCACCAGCAGAAGGAAGCTGAATTTGCAGGGCTCATGGTCAGGTGTGTGTGTGATCTTTTCAGCTTGAAAACTGAGTGAAATCAACACACGTGTGTGCATGGGATTACTCAGCAGTACAATGCTGATTTCATGGTCAAAACCACTAAAAATCCTGGCAGAACACACTCAGAGAGGGTAAACTCCGGCTTTAATCCCTCTCTCCCCTCCTTTCCTTTTCTGTGAGAGTTTATCCCAGTGTAGTTGCCTGTGCAACAGCTTTTAACCATTTTCTCTCTCCACTTGGCAAAGATTTAAAAAGGCATGGAGTCAGCAGCAGAACAGACTTTTGCCTCCAACTGGTTGGTTTCCAGGTAAAACCTTCAATGGCTAAAATGCTGAAAGATCACTATGAACAGAAGCAAAGGCCCAGGACTGCTTTCCTGCAATTCAACAGGCAGGGAACGACTGAGCTCAGCCAGACTCCCAGCTCATGCTCCCCTGCTGTGCATCCCTGCTGCTGGAAGGGCTGCACCGTGGCACCAAGGTCAGTCTCCAAAGAAGAGCCCAGTGGCCTTGCTGCCTACACTGAACAGAAAATTGTTTCTTGGCAAGTGCTCTCATGCAGAGGGCTACTGCTGTCAAAAAGCAGCACATGCTGCCTTGCTGCCTTCAACCAAATTAGAGAAGTGGGATGTTCTGCCACTGTGTTTTGTGTATGGTTCAGTCCTGTCCACACGCAACAAGCAAATTGCTAAAGGGTCTCTTACACTAAGACCCTGAGGGCCTCAGCCAGAGGCACAACTTGCTTGGCACACACAACTGGAAATCCCTGGTGCATCGAGCAGCTCTTTTGTACCAAGCATGTATTAAGTTAAGGGCATACAGAGTCCTTGAACAGCAGGCAGTAGCTTGAGTCAAGTTTGTTTAGACTACATCTTAGCTTTAAGGCTTCAGCGTTTTGCCTCTGTCCCCTGCTCAAGGGGGTGCCACTTGATGCTCAAGTCCCCTGTTCGATATCAGCCAGCATTCAGAAATTCAGAACTCTCTGCACATCCGGACTCTAAGGGTGTCTGACTCCTGGAGCAGCCAGGGTGATGGTACAAGGCTGAATATACAACACTACAGATCAACATACACACATTAGCCTGCAGCTGACACACAAAATTAAAATGCTTTTCCAAACAACCATGCACCAGCACTGTGAGTATAATGCTTCCTCTTCAACAGGACTCAGAAGCAAATACTCAGGGTGGCCATTTCTGTTTCAGGATAGCAATTGCCACTGCTCATTTTATGCTGCCACTTTGTTTCTCTAGCAAAAGGAATCCTGTTCAGATGTGCATACTGCACAGGATCCAATCTTAGTACAGCGGGATCCTTTAGCTAAGCTAATATAACCTCTCTCTTCTTAGTTTCTTTTTAAAGAAATGCAGGCAGACGGGATTTTCCAAAGTGCACAGATATCTGAATACTTCAAAAAAACTTGACCTTCAGTGGCTTCCACTATCGCCTCAAGACAAGACAGATTTGCAGCTAACTACAGGGAGGTACAATTCCAGTTTTGAATTAAAAAAAAAAACCCAACCTAATTTAGTACGGTAGATGCCAATTGTTACAATTAACATTAAACCAAGTCAAGAGATCTATAACAAGCTCTAAAGAAAACGCTAACAGCAATTGTCAGTTGATTTATTCAAGCTAAGCTTTTGTGCTGAAACCACAGGAAACAGCTTTCTTCAGAATTCCAGTATCTCTCCATTCTAATGTTCATAAAAGTTTAAAGAAAAGATCATGATTGCAAGTTAATGGGTGACTCTCCATCAGGCCGCTCTATTATTCTATGTATCCTCTTATCTCTTATTTTAGACACAGTATATAAAAAAAATCTCCTTCACAAGAACAATAACAACAAAAAAAAAAGTAAAATACCCACTTGAATTTCACAATGAAAGACTCCACAGAGAGAACTGACAGTATTTTAGAAGATCAGAGATAGTACGGAAAATAGAATTATATGAGCACTGAGATCAAATCACACTTTATCAGCCTGGTCCCTTTATTTGGTATAACTGTTAATGATGCCTGTAAAGAGAAGACTAGCGTTAGACTGGTTATCCCAGAAGAAATGAGAGCAACCATGCTTTTGCAATAAATCACAATGAGCGCGTGGCTCAGAGCTAGCATGCAGCTCGAGATGTGACTTTCTGAAAGAAATGTTCATTACTGCAGGAAACAAAAGGCATTTTCTCACTGTGCTGACTGAAGTGCCCAGTACTAGTAATAAAGAGAGTTTTCATCCTGGTGATAAAGGTGCAAATGAAGTAAATACCAGTTTACAGGCTGCCTCTGGCACTTACCTGGCTGAGGTCTGCCCTTGCTCTGAGGCACATCAAACTCCAGAGTGACTCCTGCAAACTCTCAGCTCCTCAACCTGAAACTTTTTGGACTGTACCAAGATCACATCACCAGGGGGGTGTGTTTCGGGATGACCCTTCCAGTGGTGAGTCACAGGGACACCGGGAAACCTTCCGAGCTGACCCAAAACGCAGAGCCTTGTTTACTCCCGGTAAATCGTTTGTCAGCTGTGACTGTGGCTGCAACTGTGAATGAACTTTTAAAGAAGGAGATGAGGCGAGGCCATTTGGCAAGAGTTGCAGTCGGGTTTGGTTTTTTTTTTTTTCATGGAAAACAGGGCAGATTAATGTGCACCACAAAAAGAAAAATATATTCCTTATTAGGCTCCACACTGTTCCTCACTTGAAAAAAGCCAGTGTCAATGTCTCTGCCTCAGTGTGTCCCTTCTGATAGCGCTCCGTCCACGCCACGGAGAAGAGTCGCCCAAGGCTTCTGTGGGACTCACAGCAGGATGAGGTAGTGCAGACCAGGAGATGCAACAAAATCTGATGGGTGGCTTCGTACCTTTGACTCTGAGCACTATGTTGACCCTGCAGCCACAGGGACAGCTCTCACACACTGCCAGGCACTCTCTGCTGACTTGACTGCTTATGGTCTAGAACTGCTTAATTTTGCTGTTCCCATTTCACTTGTGGCAGGGGAAACAACCTGAATGACAAAAGAAGCCCCATCTGGGAGAGACACAGAAGAGACTTCAGAGGTTCCCCGAAGAGGCTGAACTGCTCCTGGACTCTGCACCACTGCAAACCAGCCCTCTTGATCTCTGATCCATCACAAGCCTGCCCATCCTCACTCAAGGAGTTGTCCGGTACTGCTCTTCTCCCTGTGCTTGCAAAGAAAGATATATTGTTTCATGGGGGTAATGACACAGTTTAGAACTCAGAAAATACTACATTTCTCTGTGCTATGGCAAAATGAAAAATAATACAACGAAAATAAATTCTCACGAAGAAATAGGTTTGGAGAAATAGATTTCTCTCCATACTCTGCTCAGACCCAATTTCATTTTGGGTAAATCCTAACCATTTGGATTAATTTTACATTATTTTTTTTCCTCATTTGAGGATTCTAATACCTTTACATTATTGTTATGTGGCTTTTTTCATATCTTAGTAAATGTAGTCAAATTTTTGAACCAGCACCATTTCAAAATTCATTACAAAGTTCCTTTTGTACCAGTAGTTTTAAATTCTTCACAATTTGCCTCCTCCATTTAGTCCTCCTTATTTTAACATAAGTAGTCTAAGTCCTTCTCCCAAACCTTGCTATTCAGCAAATTTATTTGACTAAAGGAGTTTGGATCTCAGGGGATGAGTTACATCCAGAAAACACTCTGAAGACAAAGTGTTAAGTAGTATCATAAATTTCTGTACTGCAAGGTTCGCTGCAGGACTGTTTGCTCTCCTATAAAGCACTTACCCAACTTCCTTTTGAAGGCATGCTGAAATTTGGACATAAAGTCCCTGGAAACTGCCACTACAGCTTTAGCATTTAATGAGTAAAAAAGCCCTACATACTAAAGCCATGTGTTTTCAATTCATGATTGAGTAAGTAGACCAGAATTTAAGTCATAATAAAAAGCTGACGTCTGCCTACTTATACTACGCATACTTGCGCAGAGCAGGGAAGAACATAAAAAATCCCTTGCAAGTACAACTACATTCTACTTTTTGCAAGCTGATAATAAATACTGACAGCTTATATAACCATGTTCTCACAGTAGCTGCCTTTGATCCAATGTGGAACAAAATAATGAGAACTTTTTCATATGAGTATTAAATATGGTGGCATAATCCCAGAATTGTACACAATTTGTCTGGGATGAGGAGTTGTTCTTGCTGGAAGTTTTGGCAGAAACAGGAATTCCTTTAGACAGGCAGCAACCAAGTGCAAGCTGACAGCTCTGGTCTCACTGCAGGATCATGGCAAAAAAAGCTTGTAATTCAGTGGGACATGCTCATACACACTGCTGCAGTCTGGAAAAAGGTCTCACTTACTGTGGACAGTTTAACCTTCCAACATAGCACCGGAAACCCGTGGATGTTTCCAGCATCCATTAGCCCCCCTGCTGGAGATATCCTGAGCACCACCATCACACACTCCTGTAGGCTGCTTTACACCAATGACTGTGTTGCATCTCCAGGTGTCCCTGGTTTCCCCATTGTTGACTTGCAGAGCCTGCTAACACCTCCCAGAGCAGTGACCCACCACACTCCTCTGCTCCTTCCCAAACCTGGCTCATGTTTGCACCCTCAGCCAGCAAATAAGAGCCCAGAGCTGGCCCTTTGTGTACAGGCACATCACAGCACAAGTAAACAACAGAACTTGCTCCTTCACAAGGCAGTGGTTCCCACTTACCTGTACATTCAGCATCTGGCTCTGCCCCTATGCTTAGAACCCATCCATACACACCCTCCCCTACAAGGAGACACCTTACCATCTGTACAACCCTGCTTCCACAAGCAACTTCAACACCCCTCAGTCCAGGAGCCAGCCACAGGACCCATTCCTCATGGCCTGCAGCACACTGGCCTTCCCAGGGTAGCACAGCCCAGGCTGCAGCATGTGGCCTAATCAGTGCTTCTCCAGCTCTGCCTAACGCAGAATCACTCACACAGCTGCAGAAAGGACACAACTTGTCCTCTAGCAGGATATGCAGCACAGCTATGGGCTTACCAAGGCAATGGGCAGCACTGCTGAACAGTTATTAAAATGGTTAAGAGGTGTTCCAAGTAAGGATGCCAGCGGGTATCAGCATTAATTGTGGCTACTAGAATAAATGAACTGTAGTGACCAGACAAGAAGCTGTTCCTTTGGTCGCAACGTGACCCTTCATCCCAAGCAGTAAATGTAGTGCATTTGCCATTTGCATCTGGTTCAGCTCTGCCTGGGCTGCCCTGTCTCTGAGATCTGAACCAGGCAAACACTTGCAAGATTGTAACAAGCCTGAACAATGCTCAGAATTCTGGATGCAGCAGAATTTGAACAGGCTGTGGTCCAAAGCATTTTATTAATTCCATTTGTGGAGCATCATGCTGTCTAGAACCAAGCACTGTTTCTCTCTTCCCACCCAAACCTGATCTAGGACAGCAGCTCCTATGGAAACACTCTGTTCACAAAGGATGCAATAGCAGGGTCTTCTTCACACCAAAGGACTTTTTGGTTTCACAGTCCAGGCCGGTTCCAGACTGCTTTGTTCCAATGGCTGTTCTCAGGCCTGTCAGAAAAGCTATTACTGCAAGGTGCCTAGGTGGCTTTGTCACACTCATGACTATTTATCACAGAAGGCTGCAACCTGTACAGAGCTTTGCAAATACATTCCACCGTCAGGTTCTTGTTTCCCACCAGAGGTACATTCATCTATTATTGACTTAATTTCATGGGGCAATTTTTTTAATAAAACATTAGGTGGTTTCCAGCAGAGGTTCTACTTAAATCCTACATGTTTACTCTGCTCTTTCTAATTTAAGCAGTTTTGTACAGAGAAGAGCCCAAGAGGGCAGAATCTGAAAACAAACCCAAGATTCGCAAAAAACGTTGAGTTGTGTATCCAGCAGAGGTCTGATTCAGCTTGACAACAGCATTTTAAACAGGATCACTCATCCCTTCATCTTGTGATTTTGATACTAGCTTCTTTCATACATTCTTCCATAGCATAAATGACAGGAGGGACTGGGGAAGGGATTTGTCCCAGGCTGACAGTTAGCTGGCAGTGAACCCTTAGCACAGCACTGAGTAAAAGGAAGATAACCCCCAAAACAGAAGGCACAGGAGGGGCTGTGCTTTGGCCCTGGTTACATCTGTCAGAGCTTTTTCCCTACTGAGCCCACAGGGCATAACCACTTTCCAGAGCCCAGCCCTTCAGGCTCCAGCAACAACACCATGAGGAAACCCTGCTCAGTGATGGGGCAGGACCACGGATGGGGCTGAGGGGGCTTCTGCGGGTGGGTGGCTGGGGAGGGACTCCCACACCCTGCCTGGGCAGCTGTGGGCAAACCAAGGACATCGCTTGCTGCTTCATCACCTCCCTGCTGACCGAGAGCGCTCCGCACCGGGGTTGCGAGCGGAGTCCCTTACACAGCCGCTCCCGGCCCCCAAGGCCGTTCTGCCGAGGGTGGCCCAGCAGCCATTCAAGTTCTCGGGCATAGACCCGCGGCCCGGAGAAGGCGACCGAGTGCCCGGGGCTTCGAGCCCACCCCGGCGCGAGGAAGCGCAGCCACCCGCCCGCCTCGCGGGTCTCGGCCGGGCGGCGCCGTCGCCGACCGCTAGGTGGCGCCGTCGCCCAACGGTGCGCCAGCGGCCGCGGGCGCCAGGCGAAGCGGCCCCGCCCTGCCCCGCCCCGGGAGCCGCCCGTCGCCATCTTGGTGGCGCCGAGTGCGGGTTGGAAGCGCGGATCTGCGGGCACTGTGTTTATAGAGTCAGAAAGTGGGTAGAGTTGGAAGGAATCCCAAGGATCATCGAGTTCCAACCCTCCCGCCCTGGGAGGGACACCTCCCACCAGACCAGGTTGCTCAAAGTCCCCTCCAGCCTGGCCTTGAACATCTCCAGGGATAGGGCATCCACAACTTCTCTGGGCAACCTGTGCCGCTGTCTCACTACCCTAACAGTAAAGAATTACTTCCTAATATCTAACTAAATCTGCTTTTCAGTTTAAAACCATTACACCTCATTCTACCGCTCCAGTCCCTCATAAAGAGTCCCCATTTTTCCTATAGACCCTTTAGGTACTGGAAAGGGATGTAAGGTCTCCTTGGAGCCTTCTGCAGGCTGAACAACCCCAATTTTCTCAGCCTGTCTGCAGGAGAGGTGCTCCGGTACTCAGATTATCTTAGTGGTCTCCTTTGGAGCAGCTCCAACAGGCCCGTGTCCTTCTTACATTGAGGTCGCAGAGCTGGACACAGTACTCCAGGTGGGATCTCCTCAGAGCAGAGTAAAGGGGCAGAATCCCCTCCCTCAACCTGCTGGTGGCCAGTGTGGTGCTGATGGTGTTGCAGCCTAGGAGGCAGTTGGCTTTCTGGCCTGCCAGCGCACATTGCTGGGTCATGTTGAGCTTCTCATCAACCAACACCCCCAAGCCCTCCTCCTCAAGGCTGCTCTGATTCCATTCTCTGCCAGGCCTATATTTATGATTGGAATTGTCCTGACCCATGTCCAGGACCTTGCAATTGGTTTGAACTTCACAGATTTGCCTCTTCTGCACAGTGGTGCTGTGGGCAGTGCCTCGTGAAGGGCCAGGAGAGTCCCCATCATGCAGCCCTTGAGTTCACCCTCAGCAGTTCATCTGCTCAGCAGTGAGGGATGAGAGGGCAAAGGCACAGACTGGAGGAAGAGGGTGGGGTTACTTTCACAGCGACCATGGCCTCAGGCAAGTCATTTGGTCCCATGGACGAGGCAGATTTTTCCCCACGAGTGCCATGGCAGATGTTCTCCATGGGGGTGCAGAGCTCACGCTGGCTGCAAGGGCCCTGCAGAAGGGCAGTGAGACAGATGTTTTTTGAGGCACACGGGAAACATGATATGCTGCCATTTAGCATTTGTGTAGGCAGCCGTCAGTCACGCTGAAAAACACACATGAAGGGAAAACTCCCTGAGGAACTTACAGAAGACAGGAGTTCCCTTCTCTTTGAATTGCCATTTGTATTCTGAGTGTTGTGTAAACATTAAATATTTAAAACATTGCCTGTAGCACTCTTGCTTCTCGGTGGGATTTGGATAAAGCCGTTCTTGTCCCAGGGACATGAGAAAAGCTCTCAGGCTGAATTGTTTTCCCTTCTCCATCTGAGCAGCTGAGACCTCTAGGAGCGGTGCCCCTCTAGAACAGGCTTAAATGAAAGCTTCGTTTAACATTAGGAGGAGTTGGAAGGAGTTGGGAGGAGTTTGCTCTGTCACTCATGGTTTGTGGGATGCTGCTACTGCAGCAACGCTGTGAGCCTCTCCAGGCACCTGAAATCCAAAGAAATTCTTTGCGCACTTTGGGCATTGCCCTGTGTTTTGGCTGTGGGTATAGGTGACACCCTAGGCCACACTGAAACCTCTGGCCATATCAGGAGTTGAAAACACCTCTCCTGAGTTGTATCCTACTGGTCTTTTCCTAGTGCTATTGTCTGACATTTTAAAAAGTCACAGGTTATCTACTTTTCTGACCACCAGCAGAGTATCTTGAGTCATTTCGATTTAAACATTTCAGGATATTAAGGGCAGGCTTATTTTTCTATATCTAAATCTGTGTCAAGGGGACAGAAAGGTGTTTTTTTAGTTTCTGCTTTAATGGAGTAAGCCATGAAGGGGATGCTGTACTTGCCCATGTGTGCCTGGGAGCCTGTTCTGCAGCACTTCTTCATGAGACACCAGCATAAGGAAGTCGTCCTTTACAAGAAGCTGTGAGGAGGGCACGGGAGGATACGTTTGCCCTTATTCTCAAGTTCTTCAGTGCGTAACTGCTCTGCCTCCCCTCTTGTTTCCCATCGCAGCCAAAGAACAACCTATTCATTTGCAGAACTACAAAAGCTTGGCCTCATCTCACTGCATTTGGCTCATCTGCCTGCTGCATGTACACAGTAGTACATGGGTGGGCGACCTCATTTGAGAGTTGATTTCATTATAGATCAAGTGTGTTCCTCCCCCTCACGTATCTCATAGTTATCTTCTTCCCTGATGAGGACTTCTTAATTAAAGCATGAACAATTTGTGACAGAACAGCATATCCCAAAGATTTTCTTGCCTGGGTGCACAAATGCATTGTTTTCCGAAGGCCAGGCTGGTAATCTTGTTCACTTGCAATCACAACTTTTTTTGCCATATAATGCTGTAGATGCTGGTCACTTTTCTGGGTAATATAGCACAAATCATAATTTACAGGCTATTACAGATTTGGCTGTGTACATACATCTTCAGTGGGAAGTTTTTCTGGTTATTGTAGTCAGGCTGCTGTATTGTGCTAATACAAGCTTAGGTTTGCTTTACTGCCTTATTTTTCAGCAAAGCCGGGGCCATACATGACAGAGAATGGCATCTTTGTCCCCTTTCTGTCCCCAAAAAGAGCAATTAAGTTCCCTTGTTCCACCAGCAATTGAAAACCTGAGGTCATGTTGCCTGTGGGAAGAAGACCATTCTGGTTGGTCCTGTGCTCTTTGCCAAGACCCTCAGTAGCCTTGCAGTGATCCTGCCCTGTGTCCTGAAGGCACCAAGGTCACATCAGTGTGGAGCTGCAGCCACCAGCTCTGCAAGGGAGCCCTGCTGCCCTCAGGACCCAAGCTGGGAGCTCTGCACTATGTCCCACTGGATGATGTATGCGGGCTCTTCATCGCGTCTCCTGTATCCAAGCGTTCATAAGCTTTTAAAGCAACTAAAGATGCAGGTCAGCCTCATGGGACTGATAAAGCACTGATATAATTAAAGTGGTGCTGCTAGGATGTTTAGACCACTAATGTGTTTTCACAGCTCTCAGGAGGATCTCCGCGTGGTTATGAATGCTTGTATCCATTTGCACATCGCTACGTTAGAAGGTGGACAAACACTGACTGATGTGTCATCTACAGAGCAGCAAGCAGCCAGCCTCTGAGAGAAACATTTTAAATTGCAAGGTTTTATGGAAGCAGGCATCTGAGAAAAGTGATCAAACTCAGGATTTGTTGCTATGGGCTCAGGAAGACCAAGATCTGAATGAACACAGATGCTGGACGTCATTTCCAGTGATCAAAAATCCTCAGTCTCCGCATACCGTTAAAAGCAGTAAACCTGCTGGGAAGCCTCAGTGCTGTGAGTGGCAGCCTGTGTCACCGAACTGATGTGTTGCCAGGGACCTTTGGAAACAACCTTTTTCTCCTCAGCTCTGGTTGCCTTCCTGGCTGTCACTCTCTCAGAGTGACTAGAAGAATAGAAGTTTAACCAGCTTAATGGCACTTCCCATGACTGTATGTGGGTGCTAAAAGCACACTCTGAACATTTGAATTAGAAGATGACACACACATCGTGGCTGGAATGCAGTTGTCAGAAGAAACAACTCAAATCTTTTCCAAACAGCTGTTCAACTGTCAACACTTGTTTGGGTGCACCAACTGTAGGAAGACCCGGGCTTAAAATAAACGGGTTTCCAACATAAGTGAGCAGCAGATTTGACTGACTTCGCATCCTTTCCTGGCTCTCACAGTTACCACCACCTTGCACCACACTGGTGATCTGGCAGGTGGACTCTGTCCTAAGCAAAGCAGGAGGGAGAAGGTGCAATGACAAACCACTCCAGTAAAACCCAGTGCTAGCTGGTGGCCTGGATGCTGGAGCTTGGACAGTAGCGGGGAGGAACGTCACCACTGGGCTGGCACTGGCATTTCTTCAGTGAGGGGTGCTTCCCTAAAGGTTTTACAGGCTCCATTTATCCTGCTGGATTCAGATTGTGAGCACGATGCTGTAACTGTGTTCCTGATTTCTGCTTGCGTCATCCAAAAAATTAATATAGTATGCAAGATCTTTCCTGCTTTTCACCCCCAGAAACATCACACCCACCATATAACCCCAAAAAATCATTATAAACTGAACCAAAATGTTTGCATCATTTAGTACACATAGATTAGGGAGAAGTCATTGTGAAGTTGGACATTTCTGGGATCTCGGGGTGAACAGATTTAAGTAAAACATCCGTAGGAGCTTTAAAATTCTGTAGAGCTACTTGTGAACAAAAATTGCAAACAATGATTATTGCTATTTTCAGTGACAGAGGAGTGTATGAAGTAACTGAAGCCATACTCCATAAAACATAACTCCTGCTCCCTCGCACATGCACAAACAGTTAGCAGTCTTATAGAGAACAACACAAGGAGTCAGTTGTTTGATGCTCTGTATGGAGCCCAGGTGAGTATTACTCATTAACAAGATTGCAAATACAACTTCAGGTCATTGGAGTTGTCATTTACTTTGGAGCCTTATTAAAAAAAAACCCAAAACCCAAACAGCTGTACTTCGACTTTTTTCCAGTGGATGTTTGGACAGTCACATCTGTCTGCAGGGCCTGCATCATGGTAAAGGTGATAGTTGCATGGAAAACTACACCTTTGAAGCATAGGTGTGTTTGGGAGATGCTGGGGTGGGGGAGCAGATGGTTCCAGGGGAGGACAAGAGACAGAGCTCAAGCTGCAGGAGAAGCTATGTAGATGATACAATTTGTTGATTTCTAAATGCATTTTGCATACAGAAAGATAAGATTAAACATCACCACATAAACCCTGAGCTGCAGAGTTGATGCTACAACTGTGTTCAGCATTTCACAGAGCTAAGGTGACAGCCCAGTGAATGTCCTATTACTCATGGATCTGGCTGCCATATTTTGGGCTGCAACCCAAAGCCAGCAACCACAGAAAACTTGGGATTGTTTGCAGCTGACAAGACTGACAGGCAAAAAGTATGCTTTCTTTAACTGGAACCAGACTGTACAGGGAGCAACAGCATCAAGTAATGGCAGTTGGGTCAAGAGATCAGCCTAAGGTTTTCCAAAAGGGCTAAAACATTTATTTCGGTCCAGGTGACTGATGCTGCATAGGCAAAAGGCACTTGAACGGGGAGCTTTTGGAAACAGGCACCATTTTGCTGCTCTGATGAAACAACATATTCACATACCTGATGTGCATTTCTGTGTAGATTCAGGCAAATGTAGCACGAAGGCTTGACTTTGGTAACTTAATTTTGCTCTCACATGACTGTAAGTCTTAAGTAATGTCATATGTGTCAGTGGGATTCATGCTATGACAGCAGCATCATTCCCACTGGTTTGCAGTGTTGGTTGTTGGTGCCACGCTATCACTAACTTCCCTCGTAACGCTCTCTGGAGTTTCTGGGATCACTGTGATTCATAGATGTGCACAGCAGGTTGAGGGTTTTAAATCTGTTGTTTTTCAGACAATTTACTACAGGCAGGAGCACTACCCGTTCTGGTTTTTATTGATGTCATCTAATACGTAGCCTCTAGAAAAGATACCAGTGTGGTTTGTTTGCTCTTGGGGGACTTAAAGACACAAGCAGAGTATTTTCTAAAGTACTTGTTCTGCTTTTCTGATAACATTTGCTTCAGTTTCAGCTCTTGCACATTCCAGATAAGGGCCATTCTTAGGATTCTCTTTTGATTCTGCAGATGTGAAGCAGAAACAAACAGCAAAGTGGCTTGTACTATATAATTAAATGAGGAGGTCTAAGCCTTATTAACATTTTTCAGGCTCACAAGGAAGAATGTTATTGTCTTCACTGTGGTTCTGACAGGGTAGCTTTGCAAGAACTTGAATCTTTTTCAGGCCTGTGTGGGAAGGCAGGGCAAACACAGTGTCTCTCAAATCTCACCAGACTTCCCAAAGGTAATGTGAGACTATACAGGCTTTACCCAGGCCCTGGATGATGAGATAGAATTCAGATGGTGTACAGATCTTGCTATTTTGAATCCACGGTTCTGACTGAAGTGCTGCACATAGAGAAAGAGCTGCCCTTACCTGCACTGTCTCCTGCAGTGGGACCCACAGTGAGCTCATCCCTTTAGCCAAAAGGCTGGGCTGTTTTAGACAGGAAGATGTGGGTCGTGATTTAGGGCCATCAAAATTCCTCCCCAGTCTTTTTGGTACAATTGTGCAAGTGGGTCTGATTTGGGAAAGCTGATGAATCAAAATGAACAAGTACCTCTATAATTCACAAGTCACTCAAGACACATTTGCCAAATAAAAGCATCGGAGAGGTTTTCCATTGGCCTAAATATTGAAACCAAATTTTATTTTTTGAAAATGACATTACACACATCTTGCAAATGTACATTTAGATGAGAAAACAATGATTAACAAATATTGAGAGCAAAGCTATAAAGTGGACAGGTTCTCTGCTGCATGGCATTGCATTACAAGAATACTCAGACCTGGGATGGTTATTACAAGTAGTAAAAACAGTTCACAACACCTCACAAAAATGGAATTTTTTTCTAGAAAGTCAAATCTTCTAACAAAAGGAAATTCTGTAAAGGGAGAAGAGCCACGGGGGAAAGAAGTGTGGATCTAGGTACCTTTTGTGGATTATTTTTAAAGTCCATTTCTTACAAAATCCACCTCTGTGAGTGACCCCCTCTTTTCCAAGACTTCAACTGTTTTCTGTCCTCCATTGCCAACAGAACCACAGCTATACAACAATAAGCCCTGGGTACTCAACTCAGAGCTTGGGAGTGTGGAGAAAGAGTTGTCTACAGAACCCCTAACAACATAATTCATATATACCACCCCCCACTCCCTTCCACTACGCATCCAGGAAAATCAAAAAGTGTGTGCAAACTCCGCAAATCAGGGGCCACAGGACTAATCCCATGTGGGACAACCAGGTGTGGAAGCCACAGCCAATACGCCACATGCCACATGCCTCAGCTGCAATGGATCAGCAAGATCTCATCGTTTACTGGTGACGCAAACTTCCAAAGATTTAACTTGTGCCCCAGTTCAAGCAGAGGCAACAGGTGACTGATCTCCACCTCTATTATCTTGAAAGTTAGAGTCTAATCAAAGTGCCAAGGCAAGGAGCTGTGAGAAATTAAGTTCCCCGAGAGAACCTGTTGAGAACTGCTTTTCAAACCTCATTGTATATCATTTTATTTATGCCCAAATCTGTACTTTACAACCACGAGAGAGACAAAGACAAGAGTAAGAGAGAGGGAGAGAGATAGAATCTTTCCAGGAGGAAAGGAAGAGCTAATCAAGAAAAGAGAGGTACAGGACCATGCATTTACTCTCAAAAGCTTGTTCACGAGCAAGCTAACATTTCTAACACTACAACCACTCATCTACATCTGTTTGCTAAATAACTGAGTTCTACCTACAACTAGGGAGCAGAAGGGTTTTTTCTTTTCTTCTCCCTCCCTTTAAAACGTCAATAAAAATGTTTTCTGTACAAGTTGAATGGCACAAGAGGTGGTTAAAATGCTAAATAACTCACCACAAATGGAGAATGCAAAATTAGTTCAAAACATGCATGGACTGTGTACAGGTAAGCAAGGAATCATTGGCATAAAGCTGCAATATATTACAAGATGATACAGTTGAGATCTTTTGAAATAACCTCTGCTTGTTCTGTCCCTTTAAGAGAACTTCACATAAAAATTCAGCGTAAAGGGAGTTCAAGGTATGCATCCAAGCAGAAGGTTCACTATGGGCAACACTATTTGAAGAGAAAAGCATTTCCCCTTCCCTTCCACACACTCCCCCAAGGTACAAAAGTCAACATGATTAGCATCGCTGCAGGCTTGCCAAAAAGAAAGGTTTGATAGATCTGTTTTAGGCAAAAGTACCATTTAAATTAATAGCTCTTTGTACAATGTCATTCATTAAATACCTTATTCTTTTAAAAAACCTGAAATTTACCAATCCCAACAAAATAACAAGTGAACCCTTACCACCCAAGTGTCCTCCAAGGTTATGTACAGAGTTTAAAGTATACCAGCTAAACTTTAAACTCAGCTGCCCCTCCAACCCCCACCCACTGAATGACAATAGAAAATACATTGTGGCCTCTCAGTTATACTATATTGCAGCTTTGTTATTAATGATGAAATCATACAAACTCAATGAATGACCTAAGACAGTAATCCATGATCAGGTTCCAGTTCAGCTGCATATCTCCCTCCCTCAACACAACTTGGTGGCAGATCTGCAGCTCAGAGAGAGCCGCAGGGAGCAGGGCCGTGAGCGACGGCAGTTTGTTCTCTTCAGAGAAGAGTGGCGTGAAGAAATCAGGCTTACGTGATGAAAGCCACTAGCCCTGGAATGTGATTATATTTGTGATTAAGAAAATAGGCAAAGGCTAGTAGCAGCCAAGTCAGCAAGCTGATACTCCTTCCCTGTGCTTCTAATGAGTGTCATAAAATACAGAGTATTGTGGAGATGAATGTGTTATTGTTTCAGAGAAGGGAAGGAGATTTTGGCTAGATAAGGTTTCCTCTTTCTAAAAGACCCTGGGTGTCTCCTAAACTGACAGTTGCAGCTGTACTAGTACTGCCACAGTGATGAAGCTGCTTGGATCACCTATCATTTAAATAAGAAGCAAACTAACAACAATTTTACATGTCAGAATTCAGCATGTAATTATAACTCACAGGCTTTCTTGTTCTTACATTCAATACTTCTGCTTCACTTTATCTATAAACACCAATTAGCAGTGCAATTAATTCCCTAGACATTCTTTTTAAGGAGATGCATCCTTAGACATCACACTAAATCTGGAAAAAAACTTTTATGTTGTAAATAGGGAGGGGGAAAGAAAAGGGGGGGAAAAAGCTGTGTGTTCTGCAACCCCTCAGTGACTTAGTGGTCAGCATGTGAACAAGACAGAATAGCATTAACATTTCAACTGCCACCTGTGAATGAAAGTGAATTAAAAACCCCGTCCATATCTGCTGTGTAATGATTGGAAGCAGATGGAGAAAAGAAGCCATGCTGGAATTAAAAACAAAACAAAAAAACCCCAAACAACAATGCCTCCCCATGCCACCCTCACCTCCAAGATCTTTCACAGGGATTCTCTGAAGCTAAAACTCTTCATTTCAAGAACTGGGCCTGGATCACAGCTCCGGGTCCATTTGGTCCATTCCCCAAGTTTGACTCTGCACCTGAGTTTCTCAGAAACTTGGGAGTTCAGAACCAGGTTTGGTTCAGGTCCACCCTGACCAAGTGCCACAAATATGTTTAATTCTGAATGCATGTGCCACTTTGCTCTGCAAGAACCCCACTGTTCAAATGTGACTCAAATTAATCTCTATTTCATATTTATAACTATTGCAAATAGAGATGAGTCACCTAAAATGAACTGAACCTTCCTTTTTACGTTCAGAGACATTTGGTAATATTTTTCTCTAAAAACCAAACTATTCTGCTTGGTACTAGCTGGGGCTAGAGTAGAAAAATACTGTAAGAAAGAGAAATGCTGTTTCTGCTTCCATAAACCTGCTGGGCCCAGGGCCTGTCTATTGGTAAATTTAAATGAGAGTAAAGTGAGATAAAGCCAACACTCTCTAGGGACAGAGAATTTAGAGACCCTGCTCTGCTAAGGTTCCTTGTTTAATTTTAAATTCTAAAAGTTTTAAGATATTTCAAAGAAAACTATTTCAGCTTTATCATTATCTATAATAAAACTATACAAAATATCTCCCATATATAACTTGCCATTAGATGTTCATACAAGAGATCACCTTACAACTGGGGTCAATGAGGTTTTCTCTGCATAGTCTGCAGCTGTCACCCAGGAAACCCAATCTGCACTTAAATAATCAATCACACAAGAATTATTGACAGTAATCAATCTTTGAAATAGGAGACCAACCTTGGACCAAATGGATTCAGCTCCCTTAATTACAGAGGAGTTTCTGCCTGCTTAAAGCAGCAGAGAATTAGGTGTATTGGGTTTCACCTGTGTTACATTGAGCATTTGACAATCTATGGAAACAAAGAGGTGCAACTTTTATGCCAAAAAAAAAATCTGAGACTAAACAACAAAAACTGTGTTCAGATAAGGCAGTTGTTTTGCTTTTTAGGATTAAATTCACCAGCACTGTAACTCAACTGAATTTGAAAAAAATATCTCAAAAGAAAACTGGTGTTAAACAGAGATTTGTGTTCAGCATGGACTTCCCATTGACTTATTGAATGCAGCAGCTCTCACATACATGGCTGGGCATCTCATGGACAAGATCATCATCAGCCCCATCAGCAAATCAAGGTAACCTCTTCCAGGAGACCGTCTTGGTTTTTCACCCTGGTGCAAGCGGGTTGCTACTTTTTCCCAGAGTTTGCTGAGCTTCACTGGAAAGGGTTGGGAGGTTCAGAGGTGCCCTTATTGCTCTTTTGTACGTCTTGCAATTCCTCAGTGTGCCAGGCCTGTCTTTCTCCAAGCCAGGGCATACTGATGCATTTCTATTTCTGATCTAACAGGGAGGAATAAAAATAAAACCAAACCACAGGTTGGTGCTGTCATTCAGCAAAGGATTGGTTATTCACTTCCCTGTTTTAGGATGGCACATGCTGGCAGGAGTGTAAAACAGGAGCAGGAGAGGAACTTCAAATCAATTCTCCTGCCTGCGGCCCAGCGTGACCTTCTCTCTACCATCGGGAATGGGACACACAGCCTGCATCCTGGTTTACAGGGGCAATAACTCTTTCAACATGCAGCCATGAACTCCTGCTGCTTTTCTGCCCAGAACCAAGCTGTATATCTCCTAACAAATGCCCCCTACCATTCCTCTTAGAAACATGTCTTTTTTCTTTTTTTCCCCATGACACGGGCCATCATGGCATCTTTCTCTAATGATGCCAACTTTCTTTTTTCAGCTGACAGACTCTAATTACTGCAAAGATTTGTTAATTTCCTTTGGGTATCCTCCTCCTTCAGTTGTTCAAGTGATAAACTGTCAGACCTTGGGAAGCTCTAAACTGGCTCGAAAGTCCTGAGTTACAGTTCATTGACATACATAGCAAGAACCAGAATAGGTTAGTTCAACTAAGTACATTAAGTAATGAAATTGAAAGGCAACTTTTTCCCATGAAGCTATCTGGCCATGAATACTTTCTAAACAAGAAAGCTTTCAACAACAGGCCCACTGTTTTCTTGGTAGAAGGCCACTGAAATCATTAGACTTATTCATCATTTACAAGTACAAGGCCCGCATTTTGAATGGTAACACAAATTGCCCTCAATACGTACATCTACATGTAACAAGAGGGGCAGGAGGGATCTGTATTCAGGCCAGAGGTGGTCCAGATGAGAGAACTGGGTTGCTGGATGTGGATATGGCCTTGCACTCAAGGGGTGTTGCAGGCTTCTCCATGGGTTTGGGGAGAAATAAAAATTATGTGTTTATTTTTCACCATTAGTAAAATAAAAAGCTTTTTTACAACATAGTTTGAGAGTCAGAGTGCCTGAAAAGACTTGCCAAAGACAATGGACAATAGTTCTATAAGGTTTTCAGACTTTGCTAAGTAATAAATAGATCTTAAGAGTAAGCTCTTCCATAGCTCTTTGTATCAGCTTATGGATGGTAACTGGATGGAAGATGGAGGTAAGTGTTGTGATCAGCCCTTTGTGCGTTGGGACACCATGGCACAAGGATAACTGGTCTGTCCACAGTTATGCCAAAGACTAGTAGCTCTGAAATCCCAATGTCTCTGAAATCCCACTGCTGAATCCACTAGATTTGATTCTCATTTGCTCAGAACCTCATCTATTGGCTCAAAATTGGTGTCAGTGTTTTTAACCTTCTCTAAACATGAGTGTCCTGAGGGCGGTCTGTGAGCCCAAAGCTCCGTATTTTCACCTGTAGACATAGTACTAGTACCCTGCCCTGCAACTGGGGCTCTGTCAGAGCAGCTATGCAGTGGCGTTACTGAACAAAAAGCCTTTCCATTCACCCATTTACAATCTGTGAGCGTTTCCTGTTTTCCTATTAAAATGTGGGGGTTTTTTTCAGCTTGGCCCCAGACCTCCAAGCAAACATCAAATTATTACATCTGTTCCAGAGAAGTCAAAACAAAACAAGGGGTCTATACACATTGTTGGCCCCAGCCTTTTACCTGGAGGCACCCAGAATGAGACACCAGATCTGAAGCCAGGAGCAAAGAATGAGGGTGAAGAATATGTGAATGACAGAATTGATAACAGAAACAACAGAATCCAGCCCAGTACACAGTGAGGAAAGGCCGTACTGTAAGACACAAGACTCAGCTTTAACCATGGAGAGGCCTACTCAGATTCATGCAGATGGGACAGAGGCATGAACCGGAAGAAAACTTGTGATTCTGGGAACTGTAATTTTTAACAGCTGTTTGAATAAGTACAAGATGGGCTAAAGAACTCAAGAGTCAAATTCTGTCCTGTCAAGGCCACTTACCTAGGCCTTGCTGGGCACATGTGTAGTCCTGCTTCTGAAGCCCAAAGCACGTTGGAAGGCACTTGAAGTCTTAACTTTCTTGGTCTTATTACACCAAGGTGGTGTTTCAGCCTTCTGATCTCCTGTAGGATCTTGTGTAAAGCACTAATCCTGTTGCATAGATTGACATCACTCTTTATCGAGATAGACAGAAAAAGATCTTCCTTTTGTGCCATCCATTTGCTTCTACAAAGAACCTCACCCATCCCACATACTGTTCCAGCCTGCTTCCATCAGCAATCAGAAAAATAACTTTGAGCCTAAATCACCACTAGAAAGAAGAAGCTGTTTTGTTCTGTCTTGGTCATGACCAGCACCTCGAGTGTGGTAAACACACTTCTAGATGTCTTTTCTCTAGTTGTGGATTGTCATAGCTTGAGGAGACACTATCTGGACTAACATTATACCTACTTTACTTGGCTAGTTTTTTTTTTTTTTTTCACTCTCTCTAAAAATGATTTGCCTCTACTATAGTTAAACTCTCCAATTGCCTTGAACGGACAAGGGGTACCCCTGAAATCAACGACAAAATACACTTATGCTCTCACTGCAGTGAAGATGTCACATAGTGTAAAGTCCATACTTTGCCCCTGCAGAGAGGATGCAGCTTCCAGGGATGGCTGTCACTGGAACGGCATCCATGTAGGGATTCAGCATGGCATTGTGGAGCAATGTCACAAGGTATTCTGCAAACTAGCAAGATGACCAGCACTGACCTCAAAGGTATGAAAGACCAAACACAATGCATCCTAGAAAATGTTATCAGTATTTATATGGATAAAGGGAAGCTAACACTTTTATGCCATTATTTCCTATTAAAAACACGTGGGTGTAACATTGTTTTGCTGTTTGCCACAATTTTTGGTCCTACCTCCCTTTTTTCCCTTCAAAAGCACTATTCAAACAAATGAGAGAAAGAGCAGCTAGACTGTGTGTGTGATTTTTTGCATGTGTATGTGTGCGTTAGCTAAATATGAAAGAAATATGTGGAAGTTGTTTTCTAAGCAGAATTATTTTCTGCTGTCTATGAAAATAACATAGTTAGTGTTTCTAGCTCCTGAGAAGATTGTAAATAATGTGCAGATGTAGGAAACAGACAATGATAGGCATAAGCTATTTCCATCTCCCACTGCAGAGTGGACCAAGGTAAAATCCCATTACCAAACTCTTTCAAAATTACCTCAAGTTGTAGAGTCTTAGCTGGCTATTTAGCTAGTGGAAGTGAAATAGGTCTAGATCTTAAAACAGATGAGGATTTAACCCAGAAACTTCAGGATTATAAATGCTTTACAAGTGACAAAAATCCCAAGGGTGAAGATTTTGCTGCATTGCCCTGATCTTTTACAGTCAAGACCATCACTAAAATGTACGAGTACTAAATACAACAGTCTATGCCTGGAGGATTGCTCTAATTCCTTCCTAATGATTGTGCATCTGAAACGGGTATTTTTACTGTATATGCAAATTTGCTAAAATATATTGGATACTGAATAAAGGCAGATTTCAAAGAAAAAAAGCTCTACTACTTTAAGAGTCTCTCCAATTTGTTTTTAAATACTGTATTGTTTTAAAACAATATAGTCTTAGTGATTCAATTAGTCTTTGAAAACACTAAAGGAGGCCTCATGAGGGAAATTAGACAGGGTTTTTATAGCAGAATTAATATAGCAAATCCTCATATCCTGTGGAGTTTTATGTGCTTGTAAAAGTAGAAAAAAAAAAAAAAAAAAGAAGAGGTAAACTCTGGAGTATATAGTGGAATTACTATCATCTGCTCCAGGATCTCATAGGGTCTGCAATTAGTATAGTATATTGAAAGTAATAAATAATTCATTCCAACTCAGAAAAGCCTTCTGACCAAACACAAGCTTGTATCTCGTGAAAAATCGATAGGAGTAAAGCACATGATAAAATTTAAGCATGTCTAAGTTCTTTCCTGAATTAGGGCTGTCCCTGTATTTAAATGACTAAGGTATGATGCCTGTGCATTGTTTCTCTTTATATTCAAATCTATATTAGGGATTCTACAAAGCCAAAGATAACTAATTTTGAATGTAGGTAACATTCCACATGCATTTCTGTACAAGAACTCATGCAATATTGGCATTAATACAGTATTAACTATATGTTACAGCTGAAATGCTCACTGACTTTTCCTGCTGCCCAGACATTTCTATTGAGAAAATTACTTTTTAAAATCCGGGAGTTTGACCTCATACCCTGTTTTCTTTGTGGCTTCTACTGGTTTGAATGGCTATTTTTCCCACTGAACATTTTTTTTTCCTTCTTCTTCTTTTAGGCCTTTTCAAGGTCTCTCTAATTCCCTGACAGAATTGTTTGGCTCAGCCCCACCCCTAGATGATCCTCATGCAAACAAAACTCCAGTCCCAAGGGAGCACTTGCAGGATCAGGTATTAGATGTGTCACTACGTGCAGCTCAGGAAGATGGCGTCAGTGTTTCCTTAGCATGCTTCACCAGGAAGAGTATCTTCCAATAACCAAACACTACTTGTGGCATGAAGGAAAGGAACTCCTTCTCAACAGCCACCTCAACAACCATCCATCCAAAGGTTCATTCATCGCTTGGGATCCTGCTTTATCTTACACAAACTGAACTCATGGATACTGGATGAAAGCACAGATTCCTTTTCTACCACCATCAGTTCTAGCAGTTCAGTCTGCTTATAGATATCAAAGATTTGGGTTTTCCTGGTGGATCTGTGGTGAGTGTCCTGTACTGAATAGCAAAACAAGCTAGATGTGATTACAAGGCTGGTCTCTTGCTTTAGCAGATACTCAGAAGAAAGGTGACAGGACATGCTTACCCTGACTATTACAGGAACGGCCTATGTCACTGAAGTGACACACCTTTGACCAGAGTCCAGGTACATCATCTGTAACAGGCAGGGTCATGACTACTAGTCAGGGTCCCTGGAAAGGCAGAGACTTAAGGAGGAACTCTGGGATTTCCACTAAGAGAACAGAGGATAGGGGAAAAGCATGTCAAATTATCTGTCCCACTAAAGCTTTTACTAAGGCAAAAGCTCTGATGAATAATCTTGTTAGCATAACCACGACCTTTAACACCTTTATGCTTAAAAAGTCATAGTTTCTCATGACCAGTGTCTCCAGTAGCATCCACAGGATCAAATGGCCAAAAATTAGCACCCACAACCAAATCTGCTCCCAAAATACTTCAGCACCTTCTGTTAGAGGATCTGAAAGCACTTTACAAATGTTAACAAACATTTGGCCTCACAACCCCCAGTGAGGTAGAACAGTGTTGTCCCTGGAGGGACAGACAGACAGATTGAGGCACAGGGTTACTAAGAGACCTGCTCCCGTTCAGACTCTAAATTTAGCAATGCCAAGGGCTGAATGAAGGTGTCCTGCCTACCGCACCTATGCTTTGTCCAGCCTCCCATCCTTTCCCACACAAACCTTCAACATGAGCCCTTAGCCTTTGAACTAAAACCAGGATTCTATATACAACAGGTGAAATTATCATTTAGCAGTCACGTAGTCAGAGAGTTACTCAATTAAATTATTTGTGGGGACAAATGATTTCTTGTGCAAAACTCTGGGTGTAAATGATCATGCACTATGACTACTGGATGCAAATTTGGTGCATGATAACACTGACCCCTTGATAATTCCCAATCCTGGCCTCTCTCAGATAACTCTCTTTTTTAAGTTGCATTATATGCATCATCACATGACCCTCTAAAGAGATTGTTTCATACCTGTAATGCAAACAAACAAAACATGGAGTGGCTTTGGGAACAACCCAGCATTCATGTAGCATCAAACACCACAACATTCTAATGCTTTCTAATCACAAGGTGTCGCACTGCAATAGGGAAGAGGTGTGCATGTTGAAACAAAGGCAAATAGAGCAACGAAGAAAGATTTGATTGCAAGGATTTCATTTAGGTAAAGTTCTGCAATAATGAGTTTCATTGAAAACTTGTTCCATGAGAAAGGGAGGCAATGCCAGCTAGCCTATGACAAAGCTTCGGCGTAGTAAAACCCACCAGCCCTGCGTGAATAGATGAACTTTGCATTCTGTAGGAGTCATTACTGATTAATAAAAACAAAGGTTTCTCTAGATACAATAAGTTTGTTTTTGTCAGATAGAAGAGTTTCTTAAAATACAGGTTTTTGAACACCACAAAATTCCATTTGTTATATAAGTAGAGAATCTGGCCATAGTTAGGAACACTGAAGTGTAAAAAACCAAGTATGTAGTCATAAACATTACAAAAACTATCAAAACATTCAGTATTTTGAATTGACCTTTTTTTTTCCCCTACACGTGTCTGTTTTGGCAGTGATGACAAGATTTCTAAATTGATTTGTTGTTATTACTGTTCTGCAGTTGTTGGTTGGTTTTTTTTTGTAGATTTTTCAGAATGTGTTTTTTAAACAAAAGAAAATTACCAGTTTTCATAAAAAAGAAGGAGCTTGAATCCTTACTCCCAAAACACAGATACAAGGTTTTCCTTTATAAAAAGTGTATTGATTTTTTGCTATAAAAAGTGACCTATAGGGTGTCAAACCTGAAAACAAATTTTCACAGTGTTTTCAGTGTTGGCTGTTCACAAGGCATTACTATTACAGAGATAGAGAGATACCATAGGGTAGGTATAAAAATTTCTTAGCAGCTGGCAGTATCTTTGGGTCACACATGAAAAGCATTCCACTGCAGATAACTCAGCTGACATACTTTTTTTTTTTTTTGCTTAATAATTTAAAAAAAAAACCCAACCCAATATTTTAATCACTATTTTACTAACCTTACTTAATATCTTATGCAATCATTCCTTAATCTCATCCAAGCTTCTGCTGACATAGGAAGCATCAAACTAGCAAGTCACTTCCCTTTCTGCCCTCCAAGAATAAAAGCAATACTAGTCAGTATGCAGGTGCTAAAACCAGGGCTGGAAACGAGGAGCAGGTGAGCTGGCAATCATTGGCAGTTTGGACAGGTGGAGGGAGAATATCATTTGCTTGACCTGAGCTTGCAAATTGGTCAGCAAGTGATCCATTTGCACACTTTTGGGGGAGCTACTTTATTTTTGTTAGAAAAATTACATACTTGCAGCAGAATAAGAAATAATAGAATAAAACTGGAAATGCACGGGATCGGTTGCATATTGGCCCCAAATTCCTTGCAATGTCCATTTTGCATCCCTGTAACTTAGAAGAATGGTATCCCTCTATCTCTATAGACTGGTAGGTGTTGATTTGTGGCACGGAGGATAAATCACAGAAAAAAAATGACATATAACTGTGTGTCCATTGTCTGATTTGAAAGCACCAGTCACCTATCTGCTTATTTTGGCAGAAGTACTCTACTGTATCTTAAATGTAGCTTGCAATATGGACGTTTAGCTTCGTGTCGCTCTGCTCTACATGGAATCTCCAAGGGAATCAGAGTCATCCAAAGACAGAGGCAGATACAAGTCCTGTAGAAAGAAAGAAGAAAATGTTAACTAACACAATCAGTTCCACCTTTGGTCATGCACAGGGAAGCAGTCGAATGGTCCAGTTCTGAGCAGTTCATAGGGGCATGGTGAAAGAGTTGTGCACAGGTTACTGGGCAGGCTGAACAGTTGTCCAGGTAGTTCAAGGCTAAAATGAAGGCCCATTACTTGCATAGTGGAGCAAGAGAATCTTGGTACCAGAATAAACTTTGAGAAGTATTTTTTTATGCTTCTAGATCGATGTGTGAATCAATTATAGCACATGCATGAAAGAACAAGACTTACCTTAAACGGGTCACTTTGAGCCTAAGTTCACAAAAAAGAGTCTTACCTTGATGCGACTGCTATCCTTATGACAAATATCTAGAAAAATCACTTGTCCCATGATTTATTCTTTAAGGCATTTTCTGATCAATTAGAAGGGTTAAGAAAACAATCACAAGTTTATAATTTGGGTCAAATGCTGAATGTAAAGCTTTTCCATAGTCCCTTTCTGGGGTAACCATCGCATTACACTTCCTTAAAGTTCTGCATGGAACTAGGTACACAAACCTGCTTGAGGGCTAAAGCTCTCCTTGGAGATTTTTAAAGTCTGACCCCCACTGCACCCTCCCCAGGAAATAACTGTGAGCAAATGAAGAAAAGCCTAAATACACAGAAAGGGAATTGATATAAGAATCTCCATATAAGAAGAGGTACATTATGTATTGGTGATGAACTCAACCTAAGCATTTATCATTTGAGTTTTAATGGTAAAAAAAGAAAAGTGATTCTATCTTAAGCAGGAAATTGCTCCTGGGAGGAAGACAATGATGCATGAATATTCTGGTAACCTAAAATGCTACATTTGTGTTCGCCGATCAGCTTAGGTTAGTGGATGACCTCATAGATGGATTGTCTTTGCCCTCAGCAGTCACCATCTATTACAAAGGTTCTAGAGGCATCACTGGAAAGGTTTGCTGGTTTTCAGCCAGCTGAAAACATGCATCAAATATTAAAGAAGGTGAATCTTACTTGTCTTTACCAGGATGCAAATACTTATCTCCAAAGTCCTAAATGAGGTAGTGCTTGGGAAGTATTTTAGGTCCTTGACAGCTGAAGCCAAGGATGCAGTTTACAGCATTATTTTTGCTGAAATACATACAAGCATTTGTTGAAATCACACTGTAGGCCAGCTGCTGTTCTCAGTTATAAATGAATAATAAATCTGGACCTGTTGTGTTAAAATTGGCACATTTACTCAGACTTAGACCAGCAGCTGAGATCAGAGATAAGTCCTGAGGAAAATATAGATTTAATTTGGGTTTACTATGTCTTTGTTAAAGAAAGTAAAATAAAGCTGAGTAACTACAGCCTCTCCATATGTCGAGAATATTTTAAAGATCTGATTTTTGAGAAGCCAAAGTCCACCTCAGGCTCCACCAGTACCATTCAACCCCGTGCTCAAACACCTGTGATCCAAAATCTTACATGTTAGAGAAGCAATCCAAAGCCCATCTGACTTTTGAAGATTCTTCCCATTGACTTCTCAGCACAGGTTTACTAATCTCTATGAGGATGCTGTGCTAAATGTTAGACACCCTGTTTATTACCAGGAAAAACAGCTACTGACCAGAACACAATTACTACACCAGCTGTGGAAAATCTCTTATTTCCTGTAAAACAGAGCGTGTCCTTAAATAACAACACCAAAAAAAAGTCCTTAAGAAGCATCACTTCAGTAACATTTGTATTTCGTCTGCTGTTTAATGGACTAGGATTTGCCAACCCTTAAGGCTTTTCAAGAGAGAAGGATTTATATGAAGATTATATCCAACAATAACTTGTGATTTTTTTCAAATAGTGATACAAGTTCAGAGTTATCTCTTCTGATCCATATGAATGACCTTCAGCACACATTAATATCTCCAAGGGAAGAAACAGACCAATGATTGGTTGGTCACCATTTTGTTCAAGCCTAAAGCGACATCCCTTCCCTTTTAGGTAATGGGCCAAATCCTCCACTGTTTCAACATAAAGAGTTGTACTTCCAGACAATATGGCCATGACTTAAATGTCATACAAATCTGAAGAG
Source organism: Nycticryphes semicollaris (assembly GCA_013400055.1). Classification (NCBI taxonomy): domain Eukaryota; kingdom Metazoa; phylum Chordata; class Aves; order Charadriiformes; family Rostratulidae; genus Nycticryphes; species Nycticryphes semicollaris. The sequence goes on along the minus strand of VXBJ01007013.1, from coordinate 2,432,663 downwards.
ACCAAGGAAGAAAGAGATGTAGTAAGGTATAAGAAACGTAATACCTTGTGCTTACGGAGGCTTCCTGGGCTGGTAGGTGTGGAGATCGGGGACTGCTTTGATTTGGGTGTAGACAGCTGACTGCTCGAGGTCCCATTTGCTGTCAGAAAACAAGACAGAGCTAGCAGTCAGACAACCAAGAGGAAGATCTTCTTTCTCCTTTGGGGAAATGGAAAGTGGCCAATCATTTAACACAGAAACACTATAGATTATTCACATTAGGCAGGAGAAAAAAACCAAGCAAACAAACCAACTTAAAGCTTTCATCTGCTCAGGGTAATAGACTTTGGAATACACTGAAATACCAAATATATTGAAGGAGCAATATTTTACACTACAAATGTTCATCAAATTGATCCAAGATATACGTCACCAGAAAAAGAGAAAGTCAGTATCTGTGGTTTCCAATAGTTTAACACCTGAAACAGAGTGGCATTTAAGGGCATGAGTGGAAACCAGAGGTTGCAGGTATCCCGGATCCTACACAAGAAATGATAGATGTCAAATATACATATTACAACTTAGACAAACAGCTGCCTGGAATGCCCTGGATGTAGTTAGCTGTGGCTCAGAGTAAATGACCAAAAGAGCCTTTCTGAAACCTTGGTGTAAGCCCAGGGTAGCATGTCCCTGGTCACCTCTCTGGGGAGAGGCCAGAGCTGGCTCTGCTGTTCCACTACTGCCTGCACCAGAGAAGTGAACATCGCCCATCGGGGAGGGAACAAGAGAATCACATCAAGCAACGATCCTCTTGCAAAGATCAAAATCTGGCCCCTTGGGTTCCTTTGTTTGTTCATGTTCCTTTGAAGAAAACACAGTTATTCTCCATTTTTAAAAAATCTGATTCATTTAAACCAAACGGCTTTTGTTAAGCATCGTTCATTGAGGCCTTCCCAAGCATGGCTTTTAGTTAAAGTGTGGCTTTTAGTTAAAGTGAAGGCCCCCAGGGCTATGTCAGGGCAAGCTATTATGTGTTTATTGGACCAAAAAGGAATCAAAGTAAACAGCATGTTATGCAGAAAAAATGAAGGTAAACAAAATGGAATAAGGGTAAATTAATTTTTCCCTACCACTGATGTTCTTGAAGCAAGTTAACATCTTTGATAATGGCCAGGTGTCACAATATGTTATTTCATGAGGACATATTTAAGCATAGTGAACTTGGTCATTCATAGCTTGTGTATCAACTCCAGGGATACAGACCCTTTTGTTACCAGGGGCTGTAAACACGTAGCTCCATCAGCACAAGCAGCATTACTTGAGGGAAGGAAATTCGCACTCATGCTGGCTGTGTCCAAGTATATTATCTCTCCTGGCCTTTTCTTTTTGCAATCCAAGCAGCAGCAAGCTGGAGGCCTTTTGAACATTAAACTACATATCCCAATCAAGTCCACAGAACGTGACGTTTCCAAAACCTACTCCAGATGTTAACATATTCAGCACAAGCCACAAAACTAAACCCCAAATATTTTGATTGTCATTTCCTTAAATGGCTATAGTGTTGCCAGCCCTCCAGATAGCTATACAAATCCCTACCCCTTATAAAGAAAACATTTTTAATTGTGTTGATGTTTCTCACAGATAGAAAAAGACAAGCATATAATAACGGTCCAAGATTGTTGTCCTGCTCTCTTAAATGCCCGGTACCTCTGTATACTGTTACTCTAATAGGCATGTGTGCAGGAGGACAAATGATTTCAGCATATGGGGCATATGCGTCCACTTGTAATGGCTGAATATGCAAATCAGTTACTTAAAACCAAGCAAGTAGTTGAGTGGAGGAGACCTAAGAAGTGTATAAAGTATCATACAGTATGAAGAAAGTGTGTGAATGCTGTATTTTTAAGAGAAAACCCAGCATAATTCTTGCTTTAATGCCTACGACAGGCTCCCTCCTCTTCCTTACCTTCCTGTGAGAAAGATGGGGGCAGTTAAGGTTTATGGTATCACTGGCCCAAGTGCAGAAGTCATGGAATTGTCAGAGTTCGAAGGGACCTCTAGAGATCGTCTAGTCCAACTCCCCATAGTCATACATGTGAATTCAAGTAAGCATAAAGAAACGCATGCTCTAAGCCACAGGACAAAAGAAAAGCTGCTGGCACATTAAAGCAGCTCAGGCTCAACAGATTGACAGTGACGTGGGCCCTCTGTACTCATATCCATCATTTCTATGCAGGAGGCACTACTGGAAAGAGGAAGCTATTCATCACAGATAGCTTTTTTCCCATTACAAATGCACCTCACTGAGGAAATAGGTATTTCTTAAAAGGTGGTAGAAATAATGATTTATAGATAATTGGGGAACAGAGTGATCCTTCACCTCTCCATTCCGCTCAGGTCATTCTTTATTTATGGAGGGAAAAAACTAGTTCTGGAAATCCAGAAACTGTTACACACCAGTCTCTGTGCTGCAACATGCCACTTGTCACTTTGCTCCAGTTCTACAAAGTGAGCTGCCCTTGAGGTTGGTGGGAAAAATAGTAGAGTTCACTAATGATATGCCATATAATGAAGGCAATTCAGAAAAAAAGAATGTGGATCTCTTTTATGGTTTGGTTTTGGTTTTTTTTTACCTAGTGACTTTGAGTTTTCTGTTAAAGAAAATGTGGGTACAATAGTACTAATATAATCTGTATTAGTTAGAAGCTATCTCTGATTTCTAAAATGCCTCTTTCTTTATTTATTTCCAATTGTCATTGGTCCTGAGGCAGGAAGCGATCCTTCCTAAGATGAAGAATGCTACTTAACAACTCTACAAAGAACCCAGATTTCCTTTCCACAAACAAGAAGACTGGAAGAATGGCAAACAGTCAATGCGCAGCAAATAGATATAATTGCTCCAGGGAAGGACAGAAATTCCCTAATACAATGAGACTTTTAAGTGCTACGGCAGGGATGTTAATATTTTATGAGTACCAATGAAAAAAACAGCTGTGACATCCAAATCAGAAATCCAGTGAGACAGATGTATATCATTACAAATACCAAGAATTTTGCAGCAGGAGCAACAATTAAGAAGCCCAGTTTAATTTTCTCCGTGTCTGCTAATGAAGAATAGTGTTCATAATCAAACTTGCATGCATTTCTTTTGAACTCAAATGCAAGAACAAAACAAGAGGCAAAAAGCAGATCCCAGGCAGTATGTAACACTGCTGCTCCACTAAAATCTGCTGATGATTTTTGGTAACTAAGATTTCATATAAGCTCAGCTATTGCAAACCATTCTTTATAACCACCTTTCATTTGAAGTCATTTGGGTTTTTTCCATCTGTTACTTTTTGTGTAAAATGTCTGATTTATGTCATTCTATTTGCTTTGCAACCTCAACTTACCTTATAGCCCCTTTGTGCATATGACACATCCTTTAATTGCATTAACATGTGCAGAACTTTGTTTCATAGCATCCATTCCTTCTTCAGTGCACAAGACAAGTTGTCCTTGGGAGATACATCAGGCTTGTCCACCAAATGAGAGGGAGGATGGAGTACATAACACCATGTCGTGTTTGGCTATGATGAGATGGCTATGAGAGATCCAGGTAAACTGCATTCTCTGCTCAATTCCCCCAAAGATATTTTAGCCAAACTTCTCATATGCAATTGTTCCTTGAGTGTTGCTCAGGTTTGCTTGGATGACTGGGACTCTGGATCTGAATTTCTAGCAATGATAATAACCCAGACCTGTAAATGAGGTTAGTTAGTGAAGTCCATCTTTTGAACTCAAATTTCTATCAATGAACAGAACTGGAGAAAGCAGGGCCTGAGGACCACAGTGAGTGCTCAAAATGTGTGGATATCTCTCTTTTTCTATCAATTGGTAAAATGGAGTTAATACTCCTTGCTCCACTGGTGTTTCCAGAGTTCTGGAGAAGAGAACACATACTCATACATCACAAGATTGAGTTAAAAATGCATGGGCAGTTTTGTCTCCGGGTCAGGGCTTGAAGAGGCAACAACCAGAACAAGAACAGCATAAAGCAAATGTAGAAACAGCAGCTCGTTTAGTGAGCCACCCTGCCCTCCAGGGCAGAATAGTCTGTGGCAAAAATAAAGACTCTACTGGTAGTCTTTATTCATGAGTGGAAGAATTCAGATTGCACAGGCATCCTTTGCTCAGGCACCTCCTAACTCCCAAGCACTCAGCTCTGCAGTCTTGGCACCCTTTTCTCATCACGTTTTGTGAGGGTGATCTCTCCACTGGATGCGTACTGTGGGTTGTCAGCTAGCAGAATGTAAGCAAGCACAAGTGGGATAACAAGCTGCTATATCTTGTGTGCAATCCAAAAGACATCTGCTGCCTTTTTAACACACCCATATATAATGACCCTGGGGAGCCAGATCTGCAGTCAGGACAGACTGACGTTCTGTATCTGTGTTGCTAATTGCTGCTGCCTTGTGGATATGCTTTTGTCCCTCCACCCAAACCCTTCCACTAGAGGACTGAGAAATTAAAGTCCTGCAGCAGTGCCTCAGAGCCCTGCATGTAGACTTCCTGAGCAAAGGCAAGGTTGGGGAAAGACATTTTCAAATTTCAGTTCAGGTACCTGTAGCTCTGTATTGCAAAGGACTAAGACTGCTTATTGGAGTAGTCTGTTAAAAAAATTTTGCCAAACTTCCCATTGACCCTTGCCCATTTAAAACTCATGGACAATTGCAGCAGCACAGAGACTTATCTCCTTATGCCCGGTTTTCGTCTGTCATTTTAGGAGAAGGAATGGGATGGTATACTGCAAATGTAGTTCAGTCTGGATTTTATTGCTCTAAGCTATGCCATTTAGTGAAGCTGACTTCATAGAAAGAAAAATAGAAATAACCATAGAAACTTTATAACTCCAATTTTGTGCTGTAAGTTGGGATCAGATATATTTGGGTCATCCCCGGTAGAAGTCTTATTTTTTAAAAGCATCAAGTCTGACAGGGACTCACAGGCTCTCTAAGAGACCTGCTTCAATGATTAAGATGCTTAAAAGTGAAAAGTGTTTCTAATATCTGATCTATATATGCCTTATTAAAGACTAAACCAATATCTTGTCATATCCCCGATAAACACACACTAAAATTGATCCTTATCCTCTTTTTAATACTTCATATGCATTTGAAAAGCATTAAATTGTCCCTTTTTTGATCTTCCTTTTTTTTCTAAGCTCAATCAGTCCATTTCCTTCAAACTCTCTGAATCTTAGGAAATTTCTTTGGTATTTTCTCTAGTTCACTTACTACTCTCTTAGCATATTCAGTCCATACTTGCTTACCTCTTTCTTAGCATATTCAGTATGTACTAAACTACAACCCAAGCTCAATTAAGGCCAGAGAAAGACACAGTCCCTTTCAGTCTCAGTTCACACCTGATATACAAGAAAGTAGTTCACCTCTACTAGCTAACATTTGGGAAACAGAAGAGAAAGGCACTTGGATACATTCTTAGAGAGGGAGAAGTAAAATCCTGCTGTATTTTGCTAACCCCACCTTGCTGGAAGAAATATTTTGGGGGAGGATAGAAATGAAAGACTGCAACGCAGCTCCAGCTCTAAAGAGATGGGAAACTAAAGGATATGTTGGAAGTCCATCAGGAACTGCTGGCAAAGCTGCCAGGGCCTTCCAGTCAAACTGAACCAAGAAGTGAAAACAGCCCCCTGATGAAATGATCAGCACAGTGTCTGGAGGAATAGCTGGATTAAAACAGAAATACACTGGTATTGCTGAGAAGGCATACATATGGGTTGAGAGTTAATGAGAGAAGGAGGAAAGGATTACCCTTGGGAATAAAGGACTGTGGCCTGTTACCATCTGCTTATAGAAAGACACTTCTTCATTCATTCATTTAATTCTCACTCATTCATTCATTTAATTTTAATTCATTCATTCATTCACTCATTTAAATGACTGTATGGTAAATAAAGAGATAAAATACCATGGCAAGAAAACAGTGTTTCACATGTTTTTGTGGATTAGCTACCTAATTTTTTTGAATATCATTGGAGCTGAAGGGCTCTGGCTGCCTAGAGGGAATTGAGCCTTTCACAGTGAGGCCATGACACATCTAGGCAGGAGGCAAATTACCTCCGGCAGAAGGTAGCAATTCAACCAGTGAACTCAAATCAGTGCAGCTGAGAGTTGGCACGCTGGCACTCTCTGTGCACTTGTACTTCTGTGCATGGCCTTTTGTCCCGACATTTTTTAACGAAATATTTTGTTTGTATGTTCTTTGTTGCTCCATGTTAATCCTTGTGACTTTGGTATGGGAGCTGAGCACTTAGGTGCCTCACTACCAGGACTGCTGTAACAAGACAGTCAAGGAATGCATTGTAGTTCACCTCTGGCTGGTGATAGGAGCAATTAAATGACTTAGAAGCTTCTTCCTTTTCAGCGCTAGATTTACAGACTTGCTATATATATTTCATATATTCTCCTGTTGTCCTGAGTCAGAGGTGGACACAGAGACTGCTGTCAGGAACAAACCTTTGGGTGCCATCGGAGGAAACTGGACTCCAGCCAGCAGTATGCTCTCTCTATGACTCTCCCAGAGAGATAGTTATACCCTAATCTATGTTTCTTATTGAGAAGTAGATCACTAAGTCCATAGCCAAAACCAGAAGGATCAGAGGATATCAAAGATGAAGGGAGATCACCTGGCACAGAAGGCATAGAAAGCTTCCAAGCTGAAAAATCAGTTTAGATGGGAATCTATCTACAGAGTCTAAGACAATGGCTAACACAGGATTGGGCCACACAGTTGTATTCATTCACCTGCATAACCTGACAGTTTACTGCAGCAGGGTTGAATGTGTTAGAGAGTGTGCAGGTTGCTGGAGCCGTCTCTGATCCACTGGAGTGCAGACAGTAGCCCTGTTAGAGCGCAGCTTGCCTCTGTTGGAAGATCTGGAGCATGTGCTGCAGCTACTCTGCTGCTGCAGATGTCTTTTGTCTCCAGCAATCTGTGAGGTAATAGCATTGGTTTTACCAATATTATTCTCCACGTGCTTTCAGAATACACAAAAAGCCCTGAATAAAGAGCCTCAAAGCTCTTTCCTGTGCATGATTCCACAGGTAGATTACCGAGCTCTCTATACAGATTGTTTGTCACTGTGTTGGACGATCCATTGACAAAGAGGGCATAAACCGCTTCAATGATGCATTCAAAGCCACAGAGTGAGTCAGCAGAAGAGACTGGAATAAAACACATGTCCATGAATACTCCAGCCTGTGTGGAGATAGCTGCTGCTCAGGCGCAAAGCATTCCACAGCTTTGAATGAGAAGTGTTTTATTTATATGAACACATAAAAATCAGAAGTGTTCCTACAGTGAATGGTAGAGAAAGCGGATGCAGTGATTGCATGCTGTTCATGCTGCATCCTCAGAATCAGTACTAGCAAGCTCTGCTGAAGCAGTTTTGTTCTGTTCTCTCATGCTGTAACAGTGACTTATTACTTTTGTCCACTGTCTGCTGGCAGCATTGAAGCTCTTGCCAAGGAGTGAGACACAGCTCTGCGTGCACAATCTGCTTTAAGCCTTAGCTACCTCTGTGGGCAATGCACGCGGACCAATGTCCACATGTAAATCTACTGCATTCTCATTCTTGCTGCTGATAAATAATGGATCAGTTTTCCATATGCTTTAACAGGGAAACTGAATAATTAGGATGAGAAATGGAAAAAAAAATAACATCCTTTTCTGTAATTGCAGTGTGTTTGCAATGAGGGTGGTTCAGACTTTTTTACTCAAGCAGTATGGAGATTTACTTCAGAATCTGCATTTACATCAGTGCCCAGAAATGTCACAACGGTCTTAGAGACTACAGTGGAAAGAAACAATAGAAACCTATATATAAAAGAACTGAAAAGAACAGAAACTAATAACATAGAATCAAGGAAATTACAAATTCTGTTATGACAACCGTAGCAGTGTGAAAGACAGCAAAGACAAAAGGTACAAATGGGTAGGAGATCAAACACATAGCAAAAATATTTAGTATACTTGAAAGAAAAATGCTTTTAAATACTTTCACAAATAAAATAGGTGAGAATTCTGAAAAAAAATCCGAAAGGTTAGATCATCTTTTAATCAGGCTTCATTTAGCATCCCTTGCCTTTTTAATGTGTTAACTTCAAAATCCAGATAAACCTGTTGATTGTTCATGCAAATATTGACTCTTAAGTAACATGTTGACCCACTTTCTTTATTACAAAGTCAAGGGACAAGAACACACGATGGTATTCTTTTTTTCTCTCTCTCCTGAGAAAATAACTGTCTTTACATACCTTTCCAGTGCTAAGAGAGTTTAGTCATCTTTTATTCTCATAACTCAGAACAAGCTACCATTTTCTTTCTGTATTGAAATCACAGGAGAGTACGAAAGACCCTTGTCTAGATGGATTAAAGAAACTTGATTTGTTCTTCATTACTGGCCTTAACTCCAGGAGCCGGCTATTGTTCAGCATTTCTGGCTATTTTAATCTCATTCTGAAAGGCTCTACTAACTGTGTTCGTTAAACTTCACATTTGTTCCTGGGAGTCAGTCAGTCAGTTGAAATCAGGAATACAATCATTGCCATTTCACATTAGACTATATGGTCATGCAATACAGTCTAGTTCTGATGGTAATTAGCACCTGATGGTTATGGAGAAGATTTAAATGCCATTTCACAACTCATACATGAGCTGACTCCCAGATAACTGAGTGGGAGTTCTTTGGGTTTTTTTAATCAACAACATATTTTCCATCATGCCTTCAATATACCTATGTAACTTGACCATGCACTTGGGATTGTAAAAGCTTTTTAGATTACAGAAAACCTGAGATTAAGAATAGCCAACACTGAAATCTTGAAGGAAAACTCTATGAATGCAGAATCACCTGACAGAGAAATAACTTTTTTCATAGAATCATAAAATGTTTAGAGTAGGAAGGAAGCTTAAAGATCATCGAGTTCCAACCCCCCTGCCATGGGCAGGGACACCTCTCACTAGACTAGGGTGCTCAAAGCCCCATCCAGCCTGGCCTTGAGATTTTTAAAATTTTTTTAAAAAAAATTTAAAATAAATAAAAAAAAATTAAATCAGAGAGACTTGGCATGTGCCAACCAATTTCAGGTGGTCTCTATAAGTAGCTAAAGAACATCAAGAAATTCTAAACAAATTTACTGCTTCCTGGGAGAAATCTTTCTGAATACTGTCAGGAGAATTTTATATCCAGGAAAGCGTTGTGTAGTGTTAACATGCAATATGCAATGTGTTACCATGAAGGTGAAACCAATTTCTGTTTTATATCACCTGTGAATTCACACATATGAATTCATCTATATCACCTCTCTATCACCTGTGGGTCACTTGAATTTAAGCTGTGAAACTCTCCTAAAATCCTGACATGCTTATTTGGTGATTTGGCCATTTTAGTGAAAGGCCATGTCAGGTTCTCTTTTGGAAAGAAAGCAAGCCAAAAGATGAGACACCTAGAGATCCACCCTCTCCATCATGACTCTAACAACTATCAATTACCAGAAGTGTGATATTCAGTGTGATACCAGCCTTTAACTTATAGGCTCTGCTACACCACCAACCCAGTTGCTACTGTACAGGGAAGGAGGCATTTCAANTCCTGAGAAAATAACTGTCTTTACATACCTTTCCAGTGCTAAGAGAGTTTAGTCATCTTTTATTCTCATAACTCAGAACAAGCTACCATTTTCTTTCTGTATTGAAATCACAGGAGAGTACGAAAGACCCTTGTCTAGATGGATTAAAGAAACTTGATTTGTTCTTCATTACTGGCCTTAACTCCAGGAGCCGGCTATTGTTCAGCATTTCTGGCTATTTTAATCTCATTCTGAAAGGCTCTACTAACTGTGTTCGTTAAACTTCACATTTGTTCCTGGGAGTCAGTCAGTCAGTTGAAATCAGGAATACAATCATTGCCATTTCACATTAGACTATATGGTCATGCAATACAGTCTAGTTCTGATGGTAATTAGCACCTGATGGTTATGGAGAAGATTTAAATGCCATTTCACAACTCATACATGAGCTGACTCCCAGATAACTGAGTGGGAGTTCTTTGGGTTTTTTTAATCAACAACATATTTTCCATCATGCCTTCAATATACCTATGTAACTTGACCATGCACTTGGGATTGTAAAAGCTTTTTAGATTACAGAAAACCTGAGATTAAGAATAGCCAACACTGAAATCTTGAAGGAAAACTCTATGAATGCAGAATCACCTGACAGAGAAATAACTTTTTTCATAGAATCATAAAATGTTTAGAGTAGGAAGGAAGCTTAAAGATCATCGAGTTCCAACCCCCCTGCCATGGGCAGGGACACCTCTCACTAGACTAGGGTGCTCAAAGCCCCATCCAGCCTGGCCTTGAGATTTTTAAAATTTTTTTAAAAAAAATTTAAAATAAATAAAAAAAAATTAAATCAGAGAGACTTGGCATGTGCCAACCAATTTCAGGTGGTCTCTATAAGTAGCTAAAGAACATCAAGAAATTCTAAACAAATTTACTGCTTCCTGGGAGAAATCTTTCTGAATACTGTCAGGAGAATTTTATATCCAGGAAAGCGTTGTGTAGTGTTAACATGCAATATGCAATGTGTTACCATGAAGGTGAAACCAATTTCTGTTTTATATCACCTGTGAATTCACACATATGAATTCATCTATATCACCTCTCTATCACCTGTGGGTCACTTGAATTCACACATGTGAATTCACACATATGAATTCATCTATATCACCTCTCTATCACCTGTGGGTCACTTGAATTTAAGCTGTGAAACTCTCCTAAAATCCTGACATGCTTATTTGGTGATTTGGCCATTTTAGTGAAAGGCCATGTCAGGTTCTCTTTTGGAAAGAAAGCAAGCCAAAAGATGAGACACCTAGAGATCCACCCTCTCCATCATGACTCTAACAACTATCAATTACCAGAAGTGTGATATTCAGTGTGATACCAGCCTTTAACTTATAGGCTCTGCTACACCACCAACCCAGTTGCTACTGTACAGGGAAGGAGGCATTTCAAATGGCGCAAGCTGCTGCAGCAAAAAGGGTTTCCCATTTTCCTTCCCTTCTATTACTGAATTAATGTCTCGGTATCACATCAATGAACCCATCACCAGTTCTCTAATTGCAAAGCCATTGGTCTTCTTTAAATAGTGTTTGGAAGGGGACCCTACTGACCTGTGCAATAATTAACATTTGCATTGCCCAGGAGGTTATTGCAAATCAGGCTGTATCTATAAGGAACATGTGGGAGCACTGTGGGCCTTGATTTCCTGCCTCTGAAATGGAAATGTCTTTTAAAATTTTGCTAGGGGAGGAGGTTGTAGGACTGTGGGTGGTATGACCTAAAGCCACAATTGCGCTTAACAAACCAGAGAATTCCTCTCCAATATTTATTATGTGCACTGTGCACCTGTACACAAGCACCAGCTTCTTGTATCTAAAAAAGTGCTGAAGATTCATATGCAAACACCCATGGTCAGTGTATCCCAAACCACCTTTGAGCACAGTTAATATTCAGACACCAGAAAAAAATCACTCACCATCTTGATGGTTACCTGAATCGGCTGGAGACTTGCTGCGGCGCATGGGGGCTGGACTCTTTGCTGAGCTCTTCTGAGGGGTGGGAGATGACTTACTGCCTGTGGCGGTCGCAGGGCTCCCTTTCATCACCCGGCACTCTGAGGAAAGAGACAGCAACTGTGGTTATGTCCCTACCTACACTCGCTGCCTATGCACACCAGCTATGAAACACTCATGGGCAACTTAGTGCTTTGTCTCCAAAGAGCTTTAGAAAACACCAATGGCAAGGGAAAAGCTGATATCCCCACATTTTCTCTAGGCCAGAAAGGACAACTTTTAGGAGGAGAAGAAGAGACTTTTTAGGGCAAGAAGAAGAAACACTTTGCTCCTTTAGAGGAGGTGCTGAGACGATGTACGTCAGGATGGGTTAACTCCCTAGCAGGGCCCATCTCTATACCTCTGTCCCATCAAAGATTTTCTGCTCTTCCCCTTGCCTTGGTTCTCACCAACTAGTGAGCACAATTAAAGTGGTCAACACTGACTGAAGGAAGAATCAGGCCAAAAAACCCAGTTATTTTGCTGTAAACCTTCCATGAAGACCTAATAGTAGGAATGATCAGCGCTATGTATGCAGGCGCAGAGAGCCAGCAAACAGCTCAGGGCATGATATAAAGGTCTCTAAGTGGCAAATGAGACATCTGCCCCAGGAGGCTTTCACCCAGCCCAAATCAACCTCTTCTGTGGTTTCAACAAACTGCAATATTTCCAATGCAGAAAGCAAAGAAGATAAAGTGATTTTACAAAACACATCCTCTGTCCTGGCCCCTCATCCCTTTCAGAAAGGTTTGTATAAACAAGTCTAGTAGATTTATGTACTTAAAGACATGAGCAGATGAGAACCCCAACTGTGTTTTCTTAAAAAATAAATAGGCCAGGAAGAGAGGAAAATGTAAACATGATCTACAGTGTCCTGCAGAAGAGAACTGAAATGCTAACAAACCTCTGTATATCCCAGGATTTCAGGATACCAGATCTTCAAAACCAGGGTTTATTTACCTTGAGAGCTAACAGAAAAACCACTTTCCACCCCTCAATTTATTAACTTAACCCTGTTAAGAAGGTGGCAATAAAAAGGGGATTTCCTGCTTGTCAGATGCTAACTGGTCTCACTTCATCTCCTATAACAGATTGTCCTCACCAAGATGTGAAAACCAGGTCCTTTTTACAGACATGCATTAGGTGTTCCACATACAGACCATTCTTTTGTGGAAAAGTCCAGCTCAGCATGCATGGGCTGGACTGAGCTCTTCCTTGACTGGACTCCCTAGTGGGAATCAACTAAGGCAGCACATAGTGGATAAATAATTGGTCATCTGAAAATAAGTTGTCTGACCTAAATGTATGTGTTATTTATTTATATATCAGTATATCTATGAAAATGTAATTGCCTTAATTTTTTCCCCAGGCTCGCCTCATTCTCAGACAGTCAAGAGTGAGCCTCTTCTCCCAGATGGTTTGTGAGGGAGTTCCCTGTTGGGTCATGCAGTACAAGAATATGAAGAGCAGATGCCCTGTGCTCCAGAGATACTGCATGGTGACAATTAAACCTACAATGAGTTTATTCTCTCTCCTGCTAAATGGAATTTGGAAGCTGTAAATCAGGGCTAGAAAAAAAGGTTGTATTTTTTTCAGAGTTACTTGGCTTCTGACAGATGATGCCATGGAAAGACTTGTAGGGCTCCAGCACCAATATAGCCCAACTTTTTTATACAGGAATGACAGTGAGGGAGGTGTGGAAGGTAGACTATCCCTCCTTGATACCAAAGGCTGTAGTGTTTGAAGAGACACTGTGAAATAGCCACTAGGGAGGGTGTGCAAATAACTGCTCCTGGTATTAACCAGCCAAGCCAAAACATGGGGGAAAATTATCTTCAATCACTGTAGCAGTACTATTTTCAAGGCTCTTACATATAGCTGTTAAACAAAAACAGTGCAATGCTTCGATCTTAGAGCACGATTTGTTTGCCCAGCCATAGGCACCAAATACTATATGAGATACACTAGAGTACAGCCTCTCCAGGGAGTGGGTCTCCACGTGCCCCTGTGTGATATCTGTCAATCATATATCACATGGATATCTCAGAAACCAAGGGAGTCTCACAGGGTGTCAGACATTTAGATTCAGTCACCTAAATTATTCCCTAAAAAAATAAACCTAAAAAGTGAAAATAATTTATGTTGCATCTTTTCAAGGGCTTTCAAATGTATTTTCTTTCCAAGGGAGTAATTCCTGGAAAAGAAACTCAGCTTTACATTTTCCTGCACAGAAGGGCTGACTCTGAGGAACCCCTCCAGCTCAGCCGTTGGCAAGTGTCAGTACACCAAAGGCAATTGCTGAGCGTTTGCACATTTTGAAACAAGGTTCTAAAAGTGGAAACCTGTCTGTGCTGAAGTTAGTGTAAACAGGCCTCTAGACATCCCGGTGGGGGGGTGCATGACGTTTCCCTGGGCTGATGCTGAAACCATCAGGGTACAAATGAGACAGGAATGTCATCTGGAAAGTGCTCAGCAACAGGGATTACAGGGTGGAAGCTGTGGTGGGCATTCAGGAGGAAAAAGATGACATAATCCTCTCATGCTACTTCTTATTCTCTTTCCTGATGTTCTGCCAGAGTTAACATAATAACCAGCAATCCAAGTGCACGTCATCCAAACAGGCAAGAAAAATCTCCTCTTGTGACAGAGGGGATTTTAATAGATGACATTCATCTGCAAGATCTCAGGACTCACAGATCTTCTTGCAGCATCTGTCTCAGAACAAGGAAGGAAGATGGGTGCAAAATGTGAAAAAGCTGCTGGCTTATAGCTCCCCATTTGCTTCTTTGAAAGGTGTGGGACACCCCTACTCCCCTGAAAATACCACTGTGAGCTATAGTTACTCTGTGCCTTCCCAACACCAGGCTTGGCTTGATTTTGTTAGAGAAATCCAAGCTGGAAAAATTAGTAGTAACCAGGAATGTAGGCAAAGAGCTGGGCTTCCCATCAAGTTGCTCTGCTAGAACTGCATCCAAGCTGTTTTGCAGTGTGGAACTCCCTGTGGAGCTGACTCAACTGCCGACTGTTAAAAAAAATATGAAGCTCAGGTTACAGATTGCTTCCCCAGCTCGACACAGGCTTTATTCTCTGCCTGCAAAGTTTCAGCTGAACCTTGGAAACTTTCTTTGAATTACCCAAGACCACCAAATGGGTTCATCTGGAGTACACAGGTCAGAAGTACCAGCATCAAATAAAATCAGGCTTGCAAACGAGTCGTGAAAATACAGTGTCTGAAGATTAGAGGCTGCTTGACTTCCTGGTATGCAGTGAAAGTCCTCTTCGGTCTTCAATGCCAAGCCAGTTTGAAGCATATAAGACAGCATGGGGCTCCCATTTCTTATACAGGATACCGAGAGCCTTGGGAAATGAATCTGAATGTTTGAAAACCATGTTTTCTTCTAGTTTGAAAGGTCAAAGTTACATTAATTTACTTTTGCTGCACTTACTGGCACCAGCAGACAGCCTGTACTCTTGGTGTACGCAGCAGTCAGGTGGGGTAGGTGGTAGGAAACTCCTACAAGCAAAGTCCGTATATTCTGTGACACCAAAGATTTCATGGCTTAATTGATCATAAAGACTGTCATTATTACAGATCTGCGCTTGCAGTTGTAACAGGGACAAATAACAGTGCTGTCCCAGTCCCCTCCCTAGAAAGGGATTTATTGCCCTGCTTTTTGAATCAGCAGAAGGAGGTGGAGGGAGTGATTTTAATTTTAATTATGCTTTTTCACAGAATCACAGATGATATAGGGCTGGAAGGGACCTCTGGAGATCATCCAATCCCAGTCCCCTGCCAAAGCAGGTCCACCTAGAGCAGGTTGCACAGGAACTTGTCCAGGTAGGTTTGGAAAGTCTCCACAGAAGGAGACTCCAGAATCTCTCTGGGCAGCCTCTGCCAAGGCTCTGCCACCCTCACAGGAAAGAAGTTCCTCCTCATGTTTAGATGGAATTTCTTATGTTCAAGTTTGTGCCTGTTACTTCTTGTCCTGTCACTGGGCACCACTGAAAAAAGATTGGCCCCATCCTCCTGCCACCCATCCTTTAAGTATTTACAGGCATTGATCAGATCCCCCCTCAATCTTCTCCAGACTAAAAAGACCGAAGTCCCTCAGCCTTTCTTTATATTTTAATATTCACATGTCTACAGTTTAGTTCTCGAAATAAAAAATGTATCTGACTGCAACTGGATAAAATTGAAAGGATATACACCACTGGATTTTGCAGCAAATGTCAAACGGTGTAGAAATCCATCTATTCTGACTTGGGCTCTCTCAATCAGTATTTGCTCAATTATCCATTGACCATACAAGTGTCACAAAAGGATGTTAAATTACATGTACTAGGTTTTAAAAAACAAAGGGAAAAAAGCATGCAGCATCATTATCTGATACAAGCAACTGAATGGAAATCAAATAGAAGGACAGACTGAAGAGCAGTGTGTGTTTGATATTACCGCTTTCATCCAGAGAAAAGTCATCCTGTGCATAGCGGAATTTTTCTGGACCACAGGCGATAAACACATCATCATCCCCAAAAAAATCGTGGAGACAGGTCACCTACAGAGAGAGCATAGTCATTAATTTTATTTTTAATTAGCAACATTCTGATGTGGCTTAGTTTTAATTTGAACAGGAGGGAGCTGCCTCTCTGCTCTTGCCCCTGTCCCATATTATTCAGTCCCACTTCCTGTAAGCCTGGTGCACAACACACAGCTTCTCTGGACAAGTCAAATGTAAAAGTGTAATTAAAAAAAGAGGAAAAACTATACCAACTACCTTGCAAATTCTATGAGCTACAGCACCTCCAACGCATTCAGGAGCTGACAGACTACATTAATCACCCTAATGGATGATACAGGCATTCCTCAGCTACTTCTGAAATGAGAAGCTGGGGTGCCACCATGCCACATTGGTAGCCAAGGCTGTGACCCCACTGCCCACGCTGATCAAGATCTTAGTACCAACAGAGCATAAAAACTCAAAGACCCTCTAAGAAGGCAGTGAGCTGCTGGGCACAGCCCAGGTGCAGAAATGTCACTCTTCCTAAGCAGGCAATCTCGATGACAGGTTTTAAAGCCAAAAGATTTACCTGCACCATTGAGGGAGAAGCCCAATGTATCATTGGACTCCCTTCCCAACCAAGCATCATTTAAATCGACAGGTTGACACCAGATGCTGTGTCTCCTTCTCCCTGCTTTTACCACCCAGACGCAGGACGATAAAGCACTGTTCCTTACTGCAGAGTTCCTGTCCCACAGAAGACCAAGTGGTGGGCAAGGGAGTTAACAAATTTGAAGGGCACAAGCCAGGGGAAGGAGGTGTGCGACAGCCATCAATGTGGGAGCTCTGCCCTAGGGCAGCTCTGCGGGAAAAGGAAAAGCAATAGCTTTCAGTCACCTCAAACTAAGAACTCTGTCCAGGGATACCACAAAAGCAGGATGTAGAAAGCTGCTTGAGATACACAGAAAACACTGTCATGCTGGCTAATGGCTTTGAATATCTTGCTTCTCTTTTTTGCCATCCTAAATATGGGGAAATTACATCTCGCAGTACTTGGAGCTCCAGACCTGTGTATTGTCTTGCAGCATCAAAAAGAAGCAAAGAACAAGATGTGGGAGCTCCAGATCCACTGATTGAATCAGAGACCTGATATCTGAGTGTGGAAATCTGAAAATGCATGGCAGATTCCTGGTAGCATTAGCATTCTCCTAACAGGATAAAAGTTTAAAATGCCATCATGCTGGGAGATAATCCCCATATTCAACTGACAGAGATCAGTAACTCTCCCTACTACTCTACAGATGATGGACTTGTTGTTTTAATAATAATTTTAACAAAATCAAGAGGTGACCGGCCAGTCATCACAAAAAACCTCAAGCAAAATACCTGATTAGGTACAGGAACAAGCAAAATGGATAACGTTCTAAAGACTAAAAGTACATCCTAGCGAAAGATCTTATTCAAAGAGTGGGCTGATTATTGGGACACAAGGGCACATCAAGCTTGCATCTTTGTCTTCTGTCCTCCTACTTTTCTGTAATTAGCTGGGAGGTGAAGTATCGTATGAAATTACCATCTGCCCCTGTCTTCCCATCTGGCTGAGGAATATGATTTCGTTGACTGGTGGACAACTCAGGTCTCTATACAGCTAGAGGGTCCTATTTAATTTTTTTTTTTCCCATAGTGTGGGGCATTACAAACTCCATAGGGATATCTGAGTGACTTGGGACAATAGGGATGCCCATGGCTGGCTCCTGCTCTTTTTCTGCAATACTTGAAGGCATTGTTCCTGGGGTTTTATGTTTTGGTTTGTTTGAAATAGGACTCAGATTTCTTATGTGAGGAAATACTCTTGTGGAGCATGTAAATACATGGAATGAATATCCTCTAGGCCTCATCTACCGACACCTACTTCGTACTTGTATGCCATCGTAAGGAAATGGGCCAGTGCAGATTCAGATCTTTACACAGTTACAGTTGTAGTAATTTACACAGATACCAGTGAAATACTCAATACGATTACATAGCAACAGCAGGATAACTATGCCAATGTCAACTCCATAGTGACCGGTGATAATCATGCAGTAACTCATGATATTGTGTTATCTCCACGTACCTAAAGTTACTACGAATCATCTCAATGCAACAACTAATGGAAAACATGCTCATCATTCTCTTTGGAGAGATCCATGAACACCCAGACTGGTCATCAGTATCTTGTAGAAAATTGCCTATTATTCAGGCTCCTGGCAAACTGATAGTTGCTCTTCTGAAGCAAAAAAAAAATAACAAATGATGCTCTTGCATCTTCAGAAAATGTGAGCCCAGGGTAAACATGTTACTTTTAAAGTTTTCATCTTTTCAGAAGACCATTCCAAGCGACCACAAAATTGCCACTGACATTTATAATGACAGCACCAGGTTGATAGCTGATGCCCAGTGTTTTGGCATTCTGGGTACTGGAGTCTTTGCAGAGGGTAAATGCATTACAAGGGACTGGAGAGAGCACTGGAGTCAACCATGGGGAAACTTGCTGTAGACAGAAATGAATTTCCATATCTACTGATCCATTTGAGCTGGACTGCGAAAAGTTAATTTCAAGCGCTAATAAATCAACTATAAAGAAGGCTTTTGGCTATCTTAATAAGGCTCAGTATTTCACACTGGTTAATATAATGTATAATTAAAGCACTAAGAGTGCCAGCTCTGGTTAAGATGCCAAACACTAGTGAGAAGCTTGCTTTTCACATCGGCATGACTCTCAAAATGGAGCAAGCGGAAATTGGCTATGGCTTTGATCAAAGGTAGAATTTTCTTCTCAAACTTCAGTGAATGCCAATTTCTGTTTGCCCAAAATTAGGTTGAAAATCATTAGCATGTTACCTAGAAAGAATTCTCCCACAGAAAAGATGACATTTCAAACTAGCACTTGGTATTACAGCCAAAAAAACAACCCCACTCCCATGAAATACAGCAAAACATTCCAAAACAAAAACCAGTAGTAGCCTGGTAGTGCATGGACCTATGCTGCTACTTGAAAATAGTGATTTTGTTGTTGACTGTTATCAGGCACCCTTAGCAATGACACTCAAAACCATCAAATTAGTAAGATTTTGTCTTTTTCCATTTTTA
Organism: Nycticryphes semicollaris; assembly: GCA_013400055.1. Taxonomy (NCBI): domain Eukaryota; kingdom Metazoa; phylum Chordata; class Aves; order Charadriiformes; family Rostratulidae; genus Nycticryphes; species Nycticryphes semicollaris. The sequence continues at coordinate 2,413,370 of VXBJ01007013.1, read as the reverse complement.
AGTCTACAAGCTTTTTATTCACAAAAAAAATTAAACTTACATATAATTACAGTAAACAGGATAAATAGCATGGATTTCCAAGATATATGTGCATGCCTTTGTTTTAAGAAGGATAATATTCAATTTGAAATTCAGGATTAAAAAGACAATATTGACTTAAAAACGATCAATACTGCATAAAAGGTTTTCTCTCAAGTTCCTGTAGCTTAAGTAATTCCCATGAAGGAAGTTAAATCTTCACATTCCAATCGATGAGGCGCAAATTTATTTCTCGCAAAGTAATTATTTCTAATAGATTTGATGGTAACTTTTTTTTATGTCAAGGTTTGATTTTTTAAAAACTTTATAATATATATTATGGAAGAAATAGAAGTTGGTAGAGATTAACAGAGATTTTAGGGAGTACGAAACCATTTGCAGTTAGGTTTCCGTTAAGTGTGGTTTCTTTTCTTATTACATTAAATCCTTCTCTGCTTATATTAGAAAAACTTTCCCTGAGAGGACAATATAGCTAGGATTTGCCAGAGAGAATTTCTGCAGTGACAGTTCATTACTGTCTGCTGCAGCAATTTTGATTGCAGAAAGATACAGCCTTCTGAGACAGGCTGAGACTTCTTGTTTATTTTAATACAGTAGTTGTAGAACTAAATATTTTTTCAGGATTTTGACAAAATGGAGCTTGCCTTAAGCATCTCTCAGTATGTGAGCTCACAGTTTGCTGAAATATCAGTGATGCTATAGATATTCTGAGTTTATCTGGAAAAGGAGCAGAAAATATGCAGGATATATATACCTGCACAGCTGTGAATAACTGGCTATTTCTACCGTCCTCCAGGAGGCAGCAGCAGCACTTAAAAATTGTAATTAATTTATAAATAAAATAATTAATAATGATTAGAAATCAAAAGCCTGAAGACTTAAGTCGCAGTCTGAATCACCAACCAGTGCAAAACCTCCTGTGCTTTAAAAGAGTGTTATGATTAACCAGCTTCTTTTGTTGTTCCCTTTTGTAATCTGCAAAATGACGGAGTTTGCTGTGTCTGCATGGCTAATGGGTTGCCCTCCCTGTCACTCTTTACAAGTTCGAAGAAGATTGTCACAGCAGTAACAGGCTCCACCACATTTCAGTTGCTTTCACTGCTGGATGGAGCTCCGACGCTCCTGTGGCTGTCACTTCAGCAGAAGGCCTCCAGTAGCCTGGACTGGCCATCAGTTTGCCAAGATGACAGAGCACATCTCTGAAGAGGAATACATCACCAAGAGGGGTAACTGAACTGTCTTTTTCACCTTTCTGAGAAATAGCTTTATCAGAGGTTCCTATTTATAGCTGATGGAGCTAGGTGAGGCTGAATGATAAATGATCAAACACTGTAGATAGTGATTATTCAGAACAGTGATTTATGTACACAGTCCTGCTTCCAGACTTTTCACCTCTCCCTTATGTCATGGTATGAAGAAAGACCTCTGCCTAAACGGTCAGCAGAGACTGGCAAGGGAGAATTGGAATAACACCACCACAAGGCTATCTTCCCTCTTGGGGAGCGTTCTCTTGAATCAACTCTTTGACTCTGCATAAGTCTTAGGATAAGTGAGGGCCAATGCAAGGCTTCTTCCTCTGCTCCGCTCTCTTTTAGTCATAATGACTTCATTAGCTGTTTCCTCTGTAATATCTCTCCTCTTTAATAATTCAGACAGCAGAACAGCAAGTGATATGATACATAGGTAGCTTCCCTTAGTTTCTGCAAATCTAATGGTTATGCTCAAAGAGATGTCAATTTGCTTTCTTTCAATCATCATACTTCTTCAGCTTGTAGGTTTCCAGAGTTCAGAACAAGGGAAAAAGTGTCTTCAGAAACAGCTTCCTTTAAGGCCAAAAAGACCATAGGAGTTAATTTGCATGCCATACAGACATAAAACTTATCAAGAGCAGAACCGAATTAAGACATACTCTTATTTTCTAAGTTGTTTAATAAATGCCATAAAATTGAACACATCTGACCATCTGCTAGCTAAAGACAATTAATGTATTATAGATGCCTGCTCATGCCCTTTCTCTTTCTGTACTAGATGCTAGATAGAGTTAAGGAAATCAGACTAGCAGCTAGACAGGCACTGAGAGTTAACTGAGCTGAGAATGTAACTAAAATCTGCTTAAGCTCTGTTTTAACTCAAACCAGATATCTGATGGACTTATTTATACTCCAACACCTGTATCCCAAGTCAAATTGGCAGTGGTATGTTTATTCCAGGTCTGAGAAGACAAAGTTCCAGACCACAAAGGCAACTGTCCTTTACAATTAATCAGTTGGGTGTTTGCGTTCAGTAAAGCGCAATACGGAAACCAAACACATACAGACTTGTCTACAGAAAAACTCAGAAAGTCATGTGCCAGAGTGAATATCGGGAATTAATGAACATGCACAGTAGACTCTGAATAAACTGCTTATTCTTCTCTGACAAGCTCTTCACCACATGTCCAGAAAGAGAAAGACTTCAGAAGACCTAAAGGGTTAGGGGTTTATGATGGAAAATAAAGATGTTGATATTGGAATGCACAGCACTTAATACTTTATTTTTAACAGTCTGAAGACTGCAAGCCCAAAGCAGACACTGAATTGATTTACATTTTATTAGATTCTTGTTTCCTGCATTTAAAAAGAAGATATGTTTGGATTCAATTATTTCTTTAAAGTATGCACACACACACACACACATTCAATAGATTCCACATTTGCATTCACAGAAAGAGAATTACTTACCCGCTTTCATGAAAAAATACTGCTTAAAATGGATAAGCAATAGAAAGTTGAGCAGAAAAGGCACAGATGTTGACGTACAAAAATGGATCAGAAGCACTCCTGCATGCCCGGCCCATGCCACAGACATATGTGCAACTACACTTTGGGGAGCTCTTCCCTGAGCTACCTAGCAGTAAGGGATCTGCTCTTTCACCCATCTGTGCTCTCTTCTGCCAACAAACATTCGCGTGGAAACCTGACAAGACCATGGTCATGCTGTCCCCTCACTACTGTGTTTGCAGTGAACCATCATGAAGAGTAGAAAAAATCATCTCTGCTATCTAGGTTTCACAGCGCATAATTTGACCTCTCACTGGAAACATTCAGTGAGATTTCCATTTTTTGAAACATTATTCAGAAATCTCAACTTTTTCTTGTATCCATGGAGAGCCATGGCTACATTTAAGTCTACATAGTTTGATTGAAACAATTAAATTCCAGTCTTCTGTACTGTACTTTTTTCTTCCTTTCTCACCTTCAGAAGAGAAAATTCTGGGCAAGACAGCATGATCAAATGTTTTCTTTAATGCAAGAGGGATTTTTACACCTTTTTATTGATGAAAAATGCAGATTCTCTTAATTAGGCGACATAACCACAGTAGGTTGATTTTGAGAGCTTTATGTCCACTTGGACTATTTTGTTTTAACGCAACAAATCCAGAGCAGGGACACCAGCTTCTGACCAATATGCATTAATAAGCATTTCTGATGCTTATTTAAGTGGAATAAGGAATATTCATGCATGTGTGTGCACAGCAGCTTGTAAGACTTCATGCATGAAGAAACGCTGCTTTCAAAAGGACTGCAGCACAAGGTGTCTGTTTATTTAAGTATTGGAAAAAGATAAGTTTGAAATAGAACAGAATAAAAAGCAAGGGGGAGGAAAGGTCAACAGCCAAGCTATGCAGCAGGAATTTTAAAGCTGAATTTAATATATCAGATGAATTAGTGGTGCTTCCAAACTGTGTGAAATCCAATTAGCCTCTGGAAGAAAGGTTAGTTTGTTATCCCCATTCCATATACATATGGAGGGGGACTATGAAACAGATATTCAGGCTGGGTTTGGTTTTTTTTTTACTTAGGAGAAAGGCTTGCTTTTGCATTCATGTAGGATAAATGTGCAGTTTGGGGGCAGAAGGAGCATAGCCATCAACACCAATATATTAGCCTTTCTCCAGTCAGAAAACCATAAAACCAGAAATTCTAGGTGACAGATTAAGACTAAGAAAGGAAAGATTTCTACCAAAAATTGCCCCCCCCAAAAAATAGGTAGCACTTAAGAATTCAGAGAACTGTCAAAACATTATTCCTATTTGTCCTCCCTCATCACTCCTCTTAAGAGAAAACAGTAGTTCTGGATTACAAAAGAGCACCAGAGACTCTGGAATTAGCATAACTACACAGCCAAGGTCAAGTGACACTACTTAAAATGGGAGTCTTGAAAGGAGAGGCACAGGGAGCCTGTCACCCTGCTCATTGTCAGGCTGAATGAAATGGGCTAGAATTTTCAGTTAATGGGATTTCCAGCAACAAGCTCATAGAACCTATAGCTGTTGCCAATCCTATTGTGCTTATCTTCATAAAAGAGACAGGCTCTTGTTGAGCTTTTCATTAACTCTAACAATGGTACTGATGGTGATGGGGAGGCATTGGTAGGTAGATCCTCACCCTGGTTAAAACACAAAGAAAACGCCCTGGACCAGGATTGAATGGTGCCTGCACACAACCCCTGCCATCTTCAAGGAGCACAGAAAGAATACTACCATTAGCTGACCAACAGGCTCAGAAGGGTGAAAAGCTACACCAAGCCTTTACTACTCATATGGAAGCTCTAGAGGCCGGAGAAGACCAATAGCCACACCCTAACTTTGTCTCATAGCTGGTCCCTGCTTCCCCCAAGGAGCCCTTATCTCTCTACCCCATGCCACACCACCTGCCTGGTACATAAGAAGGTCAGAACTGGCATCCCAACAGCCACCCCTCTGCTTCTGACTTTCGGCTGGGAAAGATGGTGGGGAGAAAGTAAAACTGTAGCTGTGAGAACTGCTCTCATCCTCACACACAATATGTGTCTGCTTAAAAGACTAAGATGACATCTCAGCTTTCCTTACCCACTAGAAGAGTGCCTTGGGGGAGTCTTTCATAGTATCATAGAATGGTTTAGGTTGTAAGGACCTTAAAGATCATCTAGTTCCGACTCCCCTGTCATGTCCAGGGGCCTTCTACTAGATCAGGTTGCTCAAAATCCCACCCAGCCTGGCCATGAACACTTATAGGGCTGTGTCACCCAAGGTTCTGTGGGCAACCTGTGCCAGTGTCTCACCACCCTCCTCAATGTCTTATAAATGTTTCTGGCTCCTGCTCCTTCTTTTCTCTTATCAGACAGCATTATATAAAAATACTTCCTCCAGCTAATTACTTCATGGTCAGATGCATCAAGAACTTAATTCTCAGCCCAAACATTTCAAAGGACAGTACATTGGCCAGCTACCAAAGAGAGACCCATACCTTTGAACTTTCATTCCCCTAGGTATGGTTATGGACTTCAGCCCAGTACAGTAGTGGCAGTGGCCAAAGATGAACCCTCACAAGGGGACAAAATTGATTTATTCATGTATTTCCATTTTCCAGGGATAAGTCTGCTGTCTTGCAACCCACCCATTCTGCCTAACTACTGCCCTGTGTAGCCATGGAAGCAGAGGGCAGCATCCATGCACAGTGCTTTTGGGCAGAAGAGTTCTGGCAAAATGAAGAGGATTACACAGTTAAACGAAACAGCAGGATTTGTTCCTACAGGCTCTTTGTGATGTCATGTAAAGGGCCATAATTCTGTCTTCAGTAATCACTGGGAGTGGCAAAGGAAACTATATTATACAAGATATGGTTTCCATGTAACAAGGGGATGTGTTTTATTCACTGAGGCAGCCTCTCCTTAAGAAATAGTTATTCGATGTTGTCATGAGTCCTGCTGACATCAGTAACCTCCTTCCAAAATAAGTGCTAGGGAAAAATCAGTGTCAGACTTGTCATTATTATTAGTGCATCAGGAGAGCTGGAGGACACTTCAGTTTAAGTCAGGCACTGACTTTGAAGGCAGCACGTTTCGAACTGGCTGTCTCCCCTAGCATAGCAGCATGCAAACACACTTCACCATGGATAACCTTGTCTTCCTTGGCTTTTGTGGTAGCCAGCATATGTTAATTAGGATTATGGCAATGTATTATCACAATTTTTCCTGGGGAAGATGCACTCTAACTCAGTTGCAATTAAAAAACGTTTCTGATCAGACAAGACCATTCTGTCAATTCAGTTTATGCACATATTTGTATCTCAGCCTGCACTGGTTTTATTCAGGGTCTAGATCTCCAACTACACAGACTTTCAAATAGCTCTGCTATTTTAATCATATCTAAAGATACTTCTATTAATTAATTCTCGAATGTGTCACTGATGTCATATTTTGTACAAGTCCCCCCATGTTTTGTTCAACATCTGTAAAATCCAAAACACTTTCTCATCAAAGGAGATGTCAAAAAGCTTACATTTTTACTTCATGCTATCAACTTTAATGGAAAAAAGACACAAGTATGAAATATTCAACCTTCAAGTCATCCTTCCTAATATGCATCTCCAAACCTGACAATGAACAAACCATCCTGTCCTCCAACATTGCAATGTTGGTTGCAGCCTATGGATCCAAGTCATTTGGATTTGCATTTCGCCCCACCCATAGCATTAAAGCTGTTTATCAATTGCTAAAATATTCTGTAAAGGTTCCTAAAGGCATTTTGTCTAGTTAAATTTCAATGTTTGCAAGGATCTTTATTACACTCTTAATTCTGGAGATTAATGGGAATTAAAAATGGCATCCTTTAAAAATTAAATTGTAACAGATGCTACGTTAAATCTAAAGGAAAGTAACAATTGCCATCAAGCTGTTCTTTCAGGGACTTAAAACTTCTTCCTTAATTATAATTCTGAACATGTTCTTTGTCTTTTGGGAAACTTCCTGAATTTGCAGCAAATGCATATGCACCTCCTATCGGAACAATTTGGTTTTCACCCTAAATTCTGTTAATCTTCGAATAAAGCTATCTTCTTTTTTTTTTTTTCTAATTAATGGGTCTTTTCAATTCAGCGTACAGCTAACAGAGTAATGGAAAATTAAGCGTTATGTCCTAAGCTAAACCATATTAGGATAGAAATTAACAATGTTAAGCAGGCTGTGAGATAAAAATACTTTGTACAGAACATGCAGCAAGGCTGCTGAAACGAATGTCCCAAAGCCTCTCACATGGAAATGCTGTTTCATTTTTTAAAAAAAATTATATTTGAAATATGTCCCATCCCTTCCATGTCTACAGGACCAATGACAAGTTCTAGCTTAGTATGCAGCAATGTTAAGAGAATAATTGATGCAGGAATAGTGAAATAGTTGATGTGCAAAATGGAAGGCTGCATAATTGTCTGGAGTGAGTTCAAGCATTTCTGCAGTGAAAAATAGTCCTGTTTTATAATCCTATCACGTCTCCTTGCTGCTGTGTAGCAACAAATTTCATTTGGAGATGATCTCAAGATGCAGTTATTTACTAGGGGGATTCCGAAAGGCAGAAGGTTAAAACCTTCTTACCCCAACTAAATAGCGCCTGGGAGAGGTATTAAAGGGGCCATGCTAATTTGGGAGTATCATTCAAATTACATCATTATAATAAATGAGAGTGAATCTTTGCCATTGAGCAGGGGGAGAAGAGTACCTGATCAAAACAAAACAAAATATTCCTTTCTAATGTTTTACCATTCTTTTTGAAATATGAAGTATTATGTGATGGAAGAAGGGGGAACAGAAAGAAGCAGTTTTAAATATTATGATGCAATTTGTGCTTCTGTGAAACATGCAAGAACCATTATATTTGGATGGCATTTCTTGTATAATGAGTTGTAGATTACTGAAGCAATTAGAAACTAATTGCTATGAGATTCCCCCAAGAGATAACATGGTAAGAGAAACAGGAGACAACCAGAGACTTACAAGCAGAATTTTGTCTGTTTCTTTCCCAATCTCTAAGAAATAGCACATTCCACTTCTACAGGCACAGAGGTGACTATATGAGCTCACAGATCAGCCAGCTGAAGATGGTTGTACACATTCACATTCCCTTTTTGCACCATCTCCAGGATAATTGGGTACCGCAGAAATCGCACATTTGTATTTTTTCCTCCTTTCCCCGCTGCTGCATGAATTCATCAACTCCTCACCTATCCTTCACCCTCCATTTCTTTCCCAGCTCTCATCCCTCTAGACTATGTCCTTTCATTGATAAATGGAACTTTTCAGCTGCTGTGAAGAACATGCATCTGGCATCTGCCCACACACGACTTCTCTCTGCTGCTGCTGCTGCCACTAACAGGAACTGGTCTGAGCAGTTAATTTCCAACAGCACTCTGGTGTGAGACAATAATGAGCACACACAGCACCTTGCAGTAGTCTTCACTTTTCAAGGGGTAGACATTATAGGTTCTTTCCTCCCCCAACAATTCTTGCTGATCCTTGCCACTACAGAAAAGAAATTATGTCTTGTTCCTTGCAGATTTTGAGTCAGCTTCTGATCTCATTTATGCACCCAACAACTCTGAGTCAAAGCAACAGTTCTGAGTCCTCATTGTGACTGTGGACATTGGTAACTTTGCAACAACACTTAGAATATAAGGATGCTAAATAACCCTTTGTTAGGTTCAGCAAAGCTGATACCTTAATATCAGTTAAAAGATGCAGGTGTTTTGTTTGTATGTTTTGTTGTTGTGGTGTTGAGGTTTTCTTCTTGTGGATGCCAAGAAAGAAACAAGGCTTGCTGTCTGCTCACCGTGGAAATACTGCTCAAACATAAACTCATATGTAAACACTGTATAAAGACTGAACTTACAGTTATGAAAATAAATGTAAACAAAAGGCCAAATCAGTATTGGTGTACATGCCTCTTGGTACAAATCTACTGAAGTAAAAAGAATTGCACAAAGCATCAATCTGACCTTACTCCCTGATCATACTGACAGCACTTGTAAAACTTTGTATTTTTATTTTTTCCCCCTCAAATGTTTTATAGCTTCCCTTTGCTCCCTTCCTCTTTCATCTCAGATCCTTTTGACAGGTAATCCAGCAATATCAGCCTCTCCTGTGGAGATCTTCTCTATACCCACAGTGGTATGCTTTCAATTTTCTCCAGCGCTCTAATAAACATCTAGTGCAGCCAGTGCAGGCTGAGCTTTTTTAAGAAACACTGAATGTCTGCAGTTCCAGTTGGGTTCAATAAGAACTACAGAAACACGGCATCTCTGAAGCATAGGATAGCAGAAGTAAGTGGAGAGAGGTAACTGTAACAAGACCTGTGCTATATTTTAATTTGTGTCTCTGAAGGAATACTGCTCAATCCAGAATATGTATTTCCATAGGGAATGTGGTGCTAGAGTTCACTAAAATGTTACTAACTAAACCAACTTTTCTATCCCTTATTTTTTCCTCTGTACCAAGAGGCAGTAAAGCATCTGTGACCAAATAAGGCAATATATGAACATCCTTTAAAAAAAAATGTAAAAAATCACATCCTGACAATTAGCATGGTGCAGTCAATTCTTGGAACATCAAATCTACTGATACTTGCACACTAGAATGATTTAACAAGCATTTTGCTTTTGCTGTGCTGTCTTGAACTCAAACATGCCAAAGTAATTCTAAAAGCTCAACACTGTTTTTCTTTGGAGTTCAGGCTAAATATTTTGTTTCTTTCCTCAAGAGAATACACAATCCACACCATTGTATTGCTTTTGTTCCAAGGCAGCTTTCTTGGATAAAAGAAAAAAGTAGCTCTTGCTGCCTAGAAGAAAATTAGCCTTAGATAATGAATGGTATATTTTTCTTTACCACTGCTTTTCACTTCTTTGTAATATCTAGGCAAGTATTAAATTCTCTTATCCGAACTAACTTATATGTATACATTTTTACTGAGAAGTATGCTGTCCATTTTCCCTGGGTATCTGATTTGGTTTTGTAGATCCAGCTACTGTCTCTCTAGTGTGTTGCATTAAGTAACTTGTTTTAACTGTTTGAGTTCTGACCATGGAAATCACTCTTTTGGCACCCACAATGTGTTTTGTACAGGGCTCTTGCTCAGCACAGGACTGTGATGCTCAAGAGCCGTGGGTTACTGGGAGAGCAGCGGGCAGCTCTCTAGTGCAGTTTTCTGGCAGTCATAGGGTGAAAGCAAACTAAACTCTTCTCTTTTCTCATTACCACTAGTTTAATGTTATTTTACAGCCAAACTTCCTTCACTAGAAGCAAATCCAGACTGTATCAGTATACAATTATTTAAGAACTAACAGGTGTTCATATAACTAAGTAATTATATCACAATAAGACATTAATTCATAAGGGGAAAAAAGGTATTTTTACGTTATTCTGGCTACTAGATGTGAAATTCAGGCCAGTGGTTGGCAGATAGAGTTTTCAGTCTTTTCAGAAAAATCTGTTCAGATTTTTCTTCTCTTCAAGGTACAAACTGAAATCTAGGAAGTCTTATCTTACAGCCTGAGCTTTTGTTTTTGTAATCCTCTTTAATGTATCCAGCTCACCTATACTGAGTTAAAAATAAAGCATCAACATTGTAAGCCTTTCCACTTTGCTCCAGTGGATTCTGCCCTAAACAGATATGTCTGAAGGGACCCCAAGGGTGCTTATTCACTCCTTTACATCTCCTGTTACACTGATGGGGGATGTCTCATCCACTGTAACACTGGAATTTGGTCTTTGAACTTACCCTGGTTAGCACTACACCAACAGAGACACATGGGCAGGTTTGAGCCCTGGATACGATAGCTGCTCTAATAACTGTAGATGCAGTACAGAATTTAAACAATGTGACCTATGTACTTTTAAATTAACAGGACAATGAGATACAAAAAGCAGTAGTATTACATATTGTGGTGACTGGGATATAGTAGTAAGCCATGTGAAAAATAATGCCATTCAATATAGAATTTCCTTGTACTAATTTTGCATGTGCTGAAGAGAACCTGGCCCTTTTTCTTAGCAGGTAGTATCACCTCAACATACAAGAAACGGCATTCTATTTAAATTGTATATGTATTCATTTTATTGTCGTTTCCCACTCACGGTTATAGCTACTAATAAGATAACTATTGCTCTCTTGTTTGTTTATACAGACCAGCTTGCCATTTGGGGGTTAATGAATGACAGCGAGTGGAAGCATGCAAATAAAATTAGCGATGCCCAGTTCAGCCCACTTTATCAAACTCACCGGTTTATAGGATTAGCAATGGATTCAGCACAAATCTCCACTGTGGGTATTACGAGCAAGATTTATGCCAATTAGCAGTTACAGTGCAGATTATTTGGAAAGACCATTGTCAACAGTTAAAAGCTCCTTCTACTTTTAAACTATGTTGTTAGAACATCCATTTCAAGCATTCACGTCCACTTATAAAACTATTTTTACTCATCTCCTAAGCGCTATTAAATTTCTTACGTGCATTCATGGCATTGTTACCTGAGGCAGTGAAGAAAACTAAATCATTCCTTTTCTAAACTAAGTTGTGCAGTAGCTACTTTCAGCCTCTTTGGATTCAGGTCAGGTTGATCTCAGCAGAATCCAACATACATTACATTCCTCACGCCTCTGTGGCAGATATGGTCCTGATCACACAAAAGTCAGTGGGAAAATTTTCTACTGACTTCAACAGATATTGGATCCGGCCCTAAATCCCCATAGCAATCAAGAGACCCGAAGAAAAGAATTGCAATAGTCTATTAGTAGATGCCACTTGAAGAGTGGAAGGCTTCACTCTGGCTCCCCCAGAGGAACATGGCCGATGTTCCAGGCATACAACTCCAGGCTTCTGCAACGTGCAGTTCCCCTGTGGGCATCAGCACAACAAAGTCCATATATACATTTCATTGATAATCTGAACAGAAACTGACAGCTTTATGGAAGGTAGACTTTTCCTATATACTGTCATGCCTACAAGACAGGGACAAGGCTGAAGCGAGTGCCATTGCAGACTAATACACCTCCTGGAAAATCAAGTTTTATCCATTTATTTGGGGGGGGAAGTTTTGCTCTGCTTCTCTACAGCCAGGTTCTAATAAATTACTGAACTTGCAAGACAGTATTGTGTCAGCTCTGCACAGCATCTTATTTAGAGCCCTGGGGGATGTGTGAACTGGTAGCGCTATGGCACATGCAGGGGCAAGGGCGGCCAGTTTAGTCTAATTCTACACACACGTGTTACAGATACACTGATAGAGACCCTCTGCTTTTGCTCTGAAGCAGTTGATAAGCTCTTAGCCAGTTTATCCTGAAGAAAAGCTGGTTACTATAACTAGTTATTTACAACTGTGACAATTACATTGAAACAATTTGTGTGCAGACATAATTACATTCCTAATAAAGATTAACTCAAATTAAATGCTTTTAATTACAAATTACACATCCTTTGGCTATTGTGCAAGCAGTATTCTGACATTTATGCCTCACAAAAAATGAGATTCATACTTTGCTGTGTCAAAGCTGACCATAATTATTTCCTGGATATTTGATGTCAGATGCTGCTGACATTGCAAAAGGTTTCAGTGCTGTAAACCATGGTGCTGAAGGATTACAGTTTGAAACTTCACCAGCCTCTTTCAAGATCCATTTGCTCAAGCTCCTCTGCTGACACTCCATCTGCCTTCATGGCTGTGAGTACTTCTACCTGCATGCTCCAGCTTGCTCCAAAAGCAGAGAGAATCTTGCTTTTTATTTCAGCAGGTTTATATGAAGGCCTGCATATCTATACCATTTGTCAAAGTCCCTTCTTCTCAACATTAAATCACAAGAAAAACAATTATGGGAGCCCAGCTTACATATTAGATCCAAATTTGAAAAATTAATTTCAAAGGATCCTTAGAGGCAGCATCTTCATTATTCAGAAAAACTTGGCATGTAAACTCCACCTACCAGCATTCAAAAGGAATGAGTGATCAAAGCCAGATTACAAATTCATTAGTGATTACTCTGTCTGGAAAACCTTCCCTGACGCCTTGCAGGAATATGATAGTAATATGATTAATAGCAAAAGTCACAATAGGATTATGGCCAAAATCATAAACAGCTCCTAAGAAACAGAACCATGACCACAGGAGCCTTGGAAGTTTCATTCCCAAAGAGATCTTGTTTAGTGGAGATGGATTCAAAGCTCTGTGTCCTCTGAATCACTATGGCCACTGTGCTAGAGATCTTTGCAAGCCTTACCATCATGCTGAAAAGCTTGTAATAAGAGACCTTAGACTGGAGTGGCATTGTACTCCCAGAATTGCAGTGTCTTGCAGGATCCTAAGTTACTGCCTCTGTTACACCCTGTGCAAATCTAATGCCTGTGGTAAAACTGAAGGCAGAACTGGGCCCAGGGCTTCCCCTTTTGGGGTCTGCCTTGTTCTTCCTACAATGTTCTCTTAATATGTTGGAATGGGAATGAGCTACAGAAAACATTTCATCTCTCCTCCCTTCTTTCTGTAAGAGACTGTCATAGAACAAGTTATCACTGTGCACGCACATGCAACATACTTTACTTCCAACCTGGACATCCCAGTGGCTTGAAGCCTGCATTGGCACTTTGTCCTTCGCCAGGAGGCCATGACAGCCCCCTTCCTGCCCTCTTTTTGAAGGGGAAATCAAACAGTACTAAATTTCCCTTTATAGCATAGTCTCAACATCGAGGAGGAGTGTTTTGTACAATAAGACAAAGCTCTCCAACATCTGCACTGGGCTAACATGTAATGGAGCTTCTCCATAAACCAAAGTTAGAGCCTGGCAGATTTGTTTCAGTTGAGAGTCCTGCTTATCCCACTTAGTATTTATTCCAATACCTATTTCATCATGTTAATGCATATTTTATTGCACTTTTTGTATCAATTCCTCTAGTATTTTGCTTTTGCAATGGTGCCTAATGATTACCCATAGCCCTGTGTGAATGTTTGTGACTTGTGCAATTCCCTCCTGTCCCTAGGAGGGACTGATCTTTCCAGACTCCTACTCATGCTACATACTGCTTCCACTCTAGTTCTCTCTTCTTGAGTTTCTCAGCCCACAGGTTCTTCATTACAAGAGTAGCTCTGTACCATGTCTTCCCAGCTCCACTCAAGCCATTCCTGCAAATCGACACCATTCAGTTTTTCTAGATATAACATCTATGGACACTCTACCCATACCCAGATCTTGTAACTTTAACCTACAGTCCTCCTGGTTGGAATAAGTTTTATTCATAGAATTGCAAATTATTATTTGGTAAAATGCTAAGAAAAAAAACATATTTGCACAAAAGATAAACTGAAGTTTACCACCAACCTTTTTGTGAGCTCCTATTTCTGACATAAGAGACCGGCTCATGGACTGGCCATAGCTAGCAGTGCACCATACTCCAAAATATTAGGCAATGAAAACCATGAACATTTGTGAAGTACATTCCTTCCAGTATGTTAATTGACCCACCAAAGAAGTCTCCTGGTTTTTAAGAGCTCTGCAAGAAGAATCTATAGCATAGTGTGATGATTCAGCTCTCTTACTCCACAGTCCGGGCTAATCCTACAAAGAGCTATCTGAAAATACATAGAAGTGTATGTCTGCAGAGCTGTACATATGTGTATATGTTTATACACTTACCTACATGTACACAAAAATAATGTCACATCTTAAAACGACATACAGTATAATATTTTACAATATTGCAGAGGAAATGATGAAATTATTTCAGCATCAGCTCTTCAAGAATGAGGGGTTAAAGCAGCTATTTAAGTTGCTTTGCTGTTAAATTAGTTCTTATAAGGAAGTGCTTCACTGTCTACAGAAATCACTAGCGGCTTTAATGACTCATGTCAGAATTTAAAACATTTGAAAAAAAGCTCCTTGAATGTATCAAAATCATTAGAGAGAGTATACTTGCAGAGTTATGTTTTTTAATCAAATTCCATTTATCTTTTTGCACTCAAATTTAACACATGAATTCTAGCCTGTTTCCTAAGAGAAATCTAATACACAAATTTCAAATGTATTTATTTTTAGCAGTACAAAATGCATCCTCTTCCCAACACACTTCAGGGCCAGATTTACACAAACTAATTAAAAATCTGCACACATATGCACATATATATGTGTCTGCTTCTAAGTAAGAGGAAAAGTTACCATCTTTGTGGTCACCCAATCATGCCCAGGGAAACACAAGAGGGAACAGCACTATTGACATTTCTTCATTGTTGAGTGATTTTGGGCATGACTGGACCAGTGGGGAAGGCAGCTTCCAAATATGTGGGCCCTCGCTGTAAAGTTATCACTGGGCTGTTCGATCTAGGAAGCATTAAAGGCACCTGGCTGACCCTAGCTGATGCCTCAGCACTTGAGGTAAAAGAAGCCCCCTTAGAAACTCATGCCCTGAACTATCCACAGATTTGCAAATCCAAGTCAATACGCCAAATTAACACCCCAAATGTAGCGGGGGCAGGGGCGGGAGAAGAAAAACAGAAGGAAAAAAAGAAAGGTGTGCACTAACAAGTGATGGCCCTGCACTTTTTGGGATTTTTCTCTCTTGGTGTTCCCTAAGCAGAACACAAGACAACAAAGACCAAATTCACAGGTTACAAAGGGATAGATTAGTGTGCTGAGACCCAGTTCACCAGAAGCAGATGGCCAGAGAAGTCCCTTGGGATGGTGTATCACAGACACTGAACCTCTCAGGCAAAGCAAGGAACAAAGCCCTTGCTGCTGTGACAAGCACGCATAGAGAACAGCTCGAGATCCCTTCCATGACCCTTCCATACACCAGAATCTTGTGTGGACATCTTTCAGCCAGTTTGCTCTTTGGCCAGCAAAGCACAGATACTAAACTGACTGAATTTAGCTAAAATAAAGCATTTCACTCTCTCACTGAAAGTAACAATTCAGCTTGTTCCCCAGCATCCACTGCTACATCCTAATCCACACAGCACTGAGAAGGACTGACACAGAGTTCCAGAGAGCTGTCATGGAAATGCAAGGATGAAGGCACTGAGTAGCGCTCCCTCTCCCCACCCCTTGTGGGTGAGCAGGCAGTGCCTCAGGGAGGACCAGCCTGGGGCAGGGAGAGTGCAGACATCCAACCATTCCCACTGCCAGGAGAGTCAGGGTGTTCCCTGTGCATCCAGGTGCTCCCAGTAACAGTGAAGGCCATTTATCTAATCAGCAAAATAGCTTGAAAAGCATATTCTAATACTCTATAATAAATAGCAAGCTTCAATATTTGCAAAGGATGCTGCAAAAGCACTACTGACTCCATGTTAGCTAATTCTCTTCTTTCTCCTGCTCTTCAAGTTGCTATGTTCCTGTGACAGACTAATGATGGGGGGAAGAGGCCCTCCTACCTAGCCACACTTGGGGCAAGCAGTGACCCCAAGCCTTAGGTTACCAGCCTGTTTGCTGCCCTCTTCTTTCATCTTGTATTACTCTCTGTGCATGCCTCTCCCACAAGAATTCTTGTTCATTTTGGGGCTGTGAAAAAAATCAAGTTATTCCAGCCATTCCCATCTACAAACCTATTTCCACCTCACAGTTCTTCAGGGATAAGTGAAGATTAATTGAGCTCTCCTGAAAGTCATTACTTTGATAAATGAAGTTAGCCTACATGCTTTGTCCAGGAAGGGCAATTTTGGACATGTATGGAGTACACATAGTATAGCAGTTAAGCACAACACACTTGGGACTTTAGTTTAATTGACAAGGAAAAATAGAAATAAACTTTCCAAGTACTGTGGGGAACAAGTCTACATTAGAGGGAGGGGGGTGTGAGAAAGGTGTGGGAAATGATGCTGAAGTCACCTCTTAGCTGTCATACCTGCTGGGTGACCTTGGCAAGCCAGGCAGACTAAGGGTGTCAGGCAAAGACAGATCAATGAGGGAAGGGCACTTGGCCACTTTGAAGATCAGTGTGTGTATTTCCTGTCTGTAAAACCAGGACAATAACACAAGCTTCTTTTGTTAGGTATCTTTTGAGCTGCACTGGTAACATGCTTTCTGAGGATGCAGCATTATCTCCCACATCCAGCACCAAGATCTCTGTGGTGCTATTCTCCAAATGCTCTTGATTTCCCTGGATTTTGATCTCACTTGCCCTTGAATAACTTAACCAAGCATGAGGTGCCTAAAGAATTCTTACGCTTGACTAATTGCTTGTTTTAGAAGGTGCTCTTTTACCCCCCAAATGACTTAGCCAAAGTAATCCTATTTTGTTGAGGTGTAAATCCATTTATACATATTAGCACCCTGTTTTTGAGGGCTGGAAAACTTGTGTCCTATATTGAAGTAAATCACAAGTACTTCTCCATTTCACCAACATTTCCTGAATTTTTCACTCTAAATTCCTGCAGCAGAGTCTGTCTTTCTCTGTCAGTGTCCTTACACTAAAATTCTTAATCTTTTATGCCGCCTGCTGGGACAATCTGAAAAAGGAATCCAAAATAACCACAGTAATCACAGCAACCTTAAACTTTGAACTTAAATTAATCCATTTGGCACCTGTGATTACTGAATTTGAGCCTGATTTGACACCACCCTTATTTTGACGCAGATTTGCCATAACACTTATTTTGCCATATGCCAGCTCAATTACAAATACTCTTTCCCTGCACTGCTGCCTTCCAGATGCACTAAACCTCCCTCCTGCAGACTACAAGAAAATGACTTGGCTCCTTTTCCCCTGCTTTCTTTTTATTCCATTACATCAGACAAATAGAACAAGACTAATTTGCATTAAGTTACTATACCATTTACAAACTCCTCTACACCGTTTCTTCCTTCTGGGCAGATACAAAAAAAAAAAATAAAAAATCCCTACCTCTTGGACTGGTAAGTTCTGTACTTAAATATCCATAAGCTTTCTTATTCTAGGGGAGAAAGAAATGGACAGAAAGCATGAGGAGTTATTATAACATTTCCCCATGAGGCAGATGTTGGTTGTCTTATATAACTGAATTACTTTTCTGGTGTACAAGGGCCAAAATCCTGTCTGAGCTTACTTTTCAGTCCACCAATTTCATATAAAAGCTGAAGCAAGAGGAAGGAGAATCTGGCGAAATACACTAAACTAGGTGAATACAGCCCTGGATATTTCCTCCTACAGATTTTTCTTGTAACTTCCAAGATCCAGTATCTTTGTTACGATTCATCCCATGATAATTCTTAGAGCAGCACGGATCCATAGACGCAGATGCCAAACAAAAAAGCACTGCTTACCTTCCTTACTTCTCAGTGAGCAAACTGCTGGCAGAGCAAGTGCAGGGTATTTTCAAAAAGTCCCTTCAGACTGGAGATCAACTGTAGCAAGCAAATGCAGGTCACCTATTTCATAAGGCTGAAATAGTAATCAAACTGTATACCTCTTATAACCAAGCAAATGAACTTTTGAACCTTACTGATGCCCCTCCTGTACAAAACAAGAAGATGAACTTCTGTAGTTTAGCACACATGCACATTGGACTTAGAACACCTGAGGATTTGGTCTTCTACCACAATTTTTAAAAGCTCCTTTTCCCCCACTGGACACGTTTCTAAATACCTACCTATTAAAGAAGAAGTCTTTTAAGTTTTTACATTTGCAAGAAGGAAGCAGCATATTCCCCAGGCACCTTTTCACTCACCTGCAGTGATATGTTTTACTTTTAAGAGACTGACTTCTTTGCCCATCGGGGTATGCGAAAACATATCCTTCCTTCCCAGTGCCCCTCCACAGCCACCCATGGAAGCTGTTGTTCATCTCCCATCAGCCAACCATACTAATAGGAACTGGTGAAGCATCTTGGCAATAGCCTGTGCAACCAAAACTGTCTCTAGAGTGATGCTACCATAGCAAGGCAGAGCAACGCTGTATTCACTTCACTTCTGATTAGCTGTAGCTCTGGGGAGCCCACAACATCAGAGCTCTTGTTAGACCCCACTGCGGGCAGCCCCAGGCTTTGTTCAGTCAGTTACACCAACAGAAAGTGAGTGCAGACTGCACAGGAGAACAGAAAATTAAAGTCTTTATGGCCAGCTGAGCAATAAACAAGCACCTCTGCTAACAGGTTTAAATCTCTTGCTAGATTACAAGTGTGACAAGTTTACAAATAACCAGACAGGGGCCAAGCCCTCAATTTTCAGTGCTTGATGCTACAGGTAACAGGGTGGGTAAGCATTCTAGGGTAAGCACACTGAGACTTTTGGTACACACATTTGGAAGCTTAAGATAGAACCCTCATCCTCTCTAGTCAGCCATATTCCTACTTTCTTTTGAGCACATTAAGTGGGTTTCTACCTCACCCTGCTCTGATCAGGCTCAATCTGCCTATTCAATTCACTTGCTACTGTACTTGCTAATGGCCTCTGCACAGCAGACAAGCCAAGTGCAACATGGAGCAGATGTCTTCTCAGAAAAAGTCTGTAAATTACCTCCATAGGAGTGGAGCAAGCCTGGAATCAGAAGTCTATTTTGTCTTCTGCAGTGTAAACAGGCAAATGGTTGGACTGACAAAGTCCACTTCTGCTTACCAGATTCTCTGATGAGATTTGGACACCACCGTATTGCCTCACTGGTCCCAGTCTGTCTGTTTACTACAGTTCTGTAAACACCCTGTAAATTACTGGCCCAAAGCAGAATCTTTAAAGCTACTTCTCTTACCCCCTGCTGATGGAGCAGAGGAAAAGGGGTTGTATCCTGGGCTCGGGAAAGCTTTGAACAGCAGGAGCTTGGATGGCTACCAGTCCATCTCTCATGTGCACAAAGAGAACAAACCCAAGATAATTAGGAAAGCACTTCTGAGGAAAAATTTCCCTTCTAAGTGGAAGTGGAGAAGTTATTTCTTGGAGGTCCTTTCTTTCCTGTGAAATGCGGCTCATTTGTCACAGCCCAAGCAGCTCAGCTTTTCCACTGAGCTGGAGCAATTGCTGAAACAAAGGATTTGCTGGGAGCTCGGTTACATCATTGCTGCTGGCTCTGGCAGGCTGCTCAGGAGGAGGAGGAGGATGTGTGATTTACATATCAACAGAGATGCTGAATGGTCAGTACCAGGCAGGCTGGCTGCACTAAGCTCCCATTCTGCTGAGGAAAGGGTGCTACAAAGATGCAGTTTCTTAGAAACTATTTTTACCTGCTCAGGTCAGATAAATTAAGAGAGATTTTTTATCTGCATATTTTTTTCTTTCCTTTGCAGCATTGAAGAGGACAAACACCAAACCTCCTGCTTGGAGCTGCCTCAGATGTTGGGTGTTATTTGGCAGGGAGAAAATAATAAAATTGTTTCACAAGGTGGTAATCTGGTGCCTAAGTGGATAAAATGGCAGAATTGCTCTAACAGGAAATCGGGCAATTGCTGAGACTGATAGAACAATGCTCCTATTAACAGTATCATGTTCAAAATCCTCTGAACACCCTTTTCAAATACATTTTTAAACTGTCAGCACTTAAGTAAGGGACAGAAGTAACACTGTTAGGAAGGACAAGGGCAAGCAATAAGAACTACATTACTTTGATTTTCAAAGCAGCTTTACAAACAGATTATCAGCTAGTGTAAGTCAATAAATCTATGCTGTTTTTAATAGAGCTTTCCAGGCTTATATGAGTTCTTACTCTGTAAATAGCACCTCAGACCTTCCCATTTACAGCATCTGAAAATGTTGCTTTGGGGATGCTCTATTGTCAAGAAGGATGTATTTTTTTAATAGGTTTCTTATAAATGTAACCGAAAATGTGACAGCCTGGCAACTCCCATACCAGCCCTGTTAATGGATTTCTGCAAGTTCAAGACCTGCATGTGTTATGCTTTGGGAATATGTTTTGAGTGCTGTCAGAAATAGCATCTCTACCACTGTGCCAGCTCAGGGAGAATTACATGGGTGCTACCACAAGTAATTCTTTTACAGCTCTCCACTGAGAGTTCAGCATCTTCCTCCTAACTATCCAGCTAAAAGGAGGAAAGGGGATAAAAACCTAGAGTATCATGTTCTTGCAAATCCATTTAGCTGGTAATTGATGGTAGATGAAGATACAGCCTCCTTGTGTCCCACATTAAGTCTAGCTCTGTTAGCAGCACAGAAATAGTCTTCTCAGGAAGGAATTCAAATATTGAGGCACAGCGTCCAAACGACAGCAGTCAGAGTCAATGTGACGTGACATCAACTGAAGGGCAAGAACTAGGGGAATCCAACACCCCCAGACCAGCAGGAGACTACTGAAGCAGATGAGAGAACAGTGAGGGCAAGACCTACTCTGCACCATCTGGCAGGCACGAGAAGTGATGTGCTCTGGACCCCAGAAAATGGTGCAGCAGTAGCTATTTGAATATCTGGAGCCCCGGTGATCCCAGATGCACGGCACCTGCCTCAGGCGTAACACCCTTGGGAGCTGCTGTCAGTGCATCCACCAGTATCGATCCCCAGTCAGGGTGCTGCCTTCAAATGCTTTATACTGAGAGCAAGGCCAATGGGCATAAACACTCCCACCCCCACCTTTACTCTCACTACTGCAGTGTAGCCTGATGAAAACAATAAAAACCTAGAGGCTATTTATCTTTATTGCATTCATTTTCCACATTTCTGTCCAGAGAAGCAATGCAAGGCAATACTGAGCAGCTGCTGCCGTTTGATCTATGGTAGTACACCACAAACACATACCTTTAGTCATGCATTACCTGTAATCTCCTTTATATTAATCAGCACTCGCTACTGGTATAACTTGCCATATGACAGGCAAGGTAGGAAGCTTTAGCCTGGCTGTAGCAGACTCCAGCTATTCATTATGTGAGCTCATTAAGAAAGCCTGGCTGGTGGCTGAATTAAGACACCACTCTTGTGAACAGAGTACCTGTTATAACTGCAGTGATGGGAATGTTCCCAACCCGGGGCCAAGGTCTCACTTTGCGCAGTGTCACGGAGCTTAGTTTTTCCCTAAGCTTACAGTCCCAACAGGGTATTTTTCTCTCTTGCAGATACCATCTAAAATCTGGTACAGCAACATAAGGAAGATACAACAGCCAGGTACTTTTCTGCAATCAACAAGATACACTATTTTTATGTGAGAACAAGTGGAAAGTGTTGAGACAGCACAAAGCCACAGAGAACAACACTGAAAAAGTACTCAGAGGGGAATCAGAGCTGCAAAGGCCAGGAGAGAGTGAATGTTGCTCCGCTCCTTCTCCCTCCATGTGCTGGCTGACTGGGAAGATTGGACACAGGAACTGAAGTTCTGTTCAAGACATGATCCAGCGAGGCTGGAAGAAACCTCTGGGTTTCGTCATTTCTTCCTGAACTGCAATGAGATACTTTTTCCTTCCTTATAATTTTTATAATAAACTGTTTTGAACTCTTGGCTTAGGTATATGGTAAAGATATAAAAGGATGAGTGTGGAGTTAAACACAGTTTGCTTAAGCACCTTTAATACAAGGAAATGCTGACACAGGGCATCAAACCCAGGAAATATCAGAATTGCTTGAGTCAGGCTGCAAAAATGACATACAATTATCAAAACCATTAGAAAAACCCATAAAAGGCTCCATTTGCAGGGAATCCAAACAGACACTTGACTATTGCCACAGCTTCCTCCAGATTTCTCAGGGGTTCCTCCATGTCACAAACTAAACCCAGCCAGGACACAGACATCTGCATGAGGGGACAGCCCTTTTGTGGGGCCGAATGCACACTTACTCCATGCTAGAGATGAGTAAAAAAAAAAATTTAAAATTGGGGATGCTGTAACAGATGGGTTTATTCTAAATGATAGAAGCATTTAAATAACTGGGTAACAGTTTTTCCTCCAAAACGGCATTTCTTGCTACATCAGACATTGCTGACTTTTAAATTATAGTTTGTCATAAAGTAGAATTTCCAGTCCTTGCTCCACAGAAGCTAGCTGGTACAGTGATATCATTCCTAAGGAAAAGCCACAAAAGCTTAAGCGAGCTACAGTCAAATTTGATTAAAAACAACACAAGTATTTAGAGTTATAAAGAACAAAACTTTCTACAGCCAGCTGGCCTGGGGGAAAAAAAAATAAAGGCTTAGCTTGTGCAGACTCTCTTGTGTAGTAGCAGATTTGACTCAGTGCAGTGGCATTTTGGATGCAAATGCTCAAAGGGTTGCATTAGTAGAATGGACTCTGCAGAGAACAGATATAAAGGCCTGACTGTTGGAGAGCCTCATTCGTGCACCGGTGAGAACCAAGTCCAAACTGAAGTGTTTAGTAACAACGGGGCCAACAAAGAGCAGCCAGAGGGACTGGAGCTGCAACAAGAGAGCAGGGCATGGAATAACAAGCTTTTGCAGTGAGAAATAAACTAAAACAAAAGGCTGGTTTGGAAAAGCTTTGGCAGTGGAAATAACAGGACAAATGTACACAGATTTCTTCCAAATGGCCAGCTAACCACTGTTGCTTGTAAAGCTGTGCACACATTGTGTTCTGTGTTAGTGGTTAATCCGCAGCTGATTAAGGTCCACCCTGCCTGTGCGTGCATGAAGAGGCATCTCGCGAACAGATTGGGGGA
Organism: Nycticryphes semicollaris; assembly: GCA_013400055.1. Classification (NCBI taxonomy): domain Eukaryota; kingdom Metazoa; phylum Chordata; class Aves; order Charadriiformes; family Rostratulidae; genus Nycticryphes; species Nycticryphes semicollaris. The sequence goes on along the minus strand of VXBJ01007013.1, from coordinate 2,389,990 downwards.
ATGATGTTTAACAACAGCACATCCAGTCGCGTGATTTGCACTCACAGTAATCTTCACAACCAAGAGCCCATGAGATAAAAAATGGTCCTTCTGAGTCTAAGAAAAGGAGCCTCTGTGTGTAATACAATTACTTCTCAGCTGTGATGTGAAACACGCTGGTGCAGCCTTCTTTTCAGAGGTGGCAATTCATGAACAGTGTTGCTTTTCCCCTTTGTCATAGAGGGCCCTGAGTACATTGGAACATCAGACTGAGGTCAAGACCTGTGGAAGTCTTCCACAGACTTCAGTGAGCTTTGGAAGCGGCTCTGCAGCTGGGTAAGATATAGGTATCCATGACTGAGAGAGTAATATGTATCTGAATAGAAAAGAGTAAGTTTAAGGCACTACCCAGGGCCCCTGTGTGCTATGCTTCAGCTTTGTTAATACTACTTTGAGGTTACCTAATAATCCAAATTACAGGTTTAATCAGAATGATACCACATGTACTGATTGGCATTTCTGCCAGCTTGAGCAGTAGAAGCCCAGCGCACCACGAGCAGTCCCAAGCTTCGAGGCATAACCTGCATTGCCGCAGGCGTCAGGAGGCAATCCTTTTCCTCCTGCTCCTATAGACTCAACTGCATTGCCCAGGAAGCATTTCCAGCTAAAGCAAAAAGAGCCAGCCAGGGCCAGGGGCAAAACGTGGACTTGGTAGGCTGATGGTCTCATTTGGTGTGGCAAATCCTCCGAAATCTACTGACAATTTGGGAACATAATCCCCTCAACTTTTATTAGTGACATGCTTCAGTCTTCCACACAAATCGGAGACTACAGCTTCCCTATTACCACAAACTTCTATACAGTGATTTTTCTCAAAATAGGGTGCATTTGTCAAACTGCCTAGTGGGAATGTCTTTGCCCCTGAACATAGCAAGGATTAAGGTGTGAAATTCCTATCAAGGCAAGGGGATTAGGCTGTTGCATTTACATAAGGATTTGACACAGAGGATCAGTGCATTGGTCGGTGGTTGCAGGCTGATGCGCAGCCTCTGAGAGGGACTAATAGCTGATGTTTCAGAAAAGAGGAAAGCTCCTCCTTCACAAAAGCACTTACTTTTTTTTTCATGTTGCTGCTTGGAGAGGCCAATTCCTTCTTGACACCGTCAATGATCACTCTAAATCCTAAAGCATGAGTTATGGCATTGCCCTGATTATTGTCTCAATACATTTACATCTCAAGTGGTAAACTGGAAAGTAGTTGATGAGAAAAACTGTTACATTTGGAAGCAACAAAATCTATGTAAATACCATACACACAAAAATATCTGGGAAGCAGCAGCACCTCAGGGATGAAAACTATGCCATAAGTACCTGGATTAGAGAGACAAAATGTTTTCAGATCCAAAAAGAGACTATAGCTCAAGCACACGTTTTTTAGCAAAGAAACACCACCTGGGTTGCTGCCTCTTCACTGAAAAGGTTCATCTAATAAGGCCCTGAGCAGGCATGTGGGCATAAAAAAGGGTCCAAAACCCCAGAGTGCCTCCTGTAACACCTTCTATTATAGCTCTAATGTGAGGCACTAAAATTCAAGAGCACTCATTTTCACAATCAGATCAGAAGATCACACAAACTTAGTCCACTCCCTCAGGAGCTCTGTGTGCCACATTTAGCACTGTGTTAGGCAGGTACATTTCCTCTTCAGTTCATGTTTCTAAATCTTCCTTGACTTTAGCCCTAGGAACAGAGTGGCCCAAACTCTCAAAAGGTAGTTTTAGTTCTTAGTACCTCAAGGCTTTTGATCAGGGAAGAAAATGCACAAACCAGTAATGCTTTCTGTTCTTGAGTTTATCATCAGATTCTCTAATATATCAGTTAGTGTGCATTTCATCAGTGAACTGTAAATATTCAGTGTTAGGGTTTATTTGTTTGGTTACTGCATAGCCCCTTGCATAATTAAACCACCCCAAAGCATTAAATTAACAACTGACTAGAATAGATATGTTATTTATGCCTGAAATAACAAAAGAAGTCCTGCAAAAGCAGAGCTTACAGTTTCAGTAATTTAAGGAATGTCACTATTAATTGTAACAGTATTAATAAGAAGAGACCAGCTTCAGGCACCATCAGTTTCCTTGTGTTTCCTATGTTAGTGCTTAACACAGCTCCTCAAACTCTGCAAAGCTCCTCCACACAAGCTAACTCACAGAGAGCTATTCACATGCTTAAATGCTTTGTCACTTCTGAGCCAGCACACTCAGCACTTGGTGGCACTGAGACCCAACATGTCACTGATGCTGACACTGGCTTGAGGAGTCCTGCTCCTCCAGGGTCCATCCAGCCTGACCTTAAGTAAAAATCAGCTGAAACATCAAATAATTGAGGATGACATAGCCTTCATAGGAGCAGACACGAGAAACCAGGACTCCATAAAACCAAGGCCTGTGCCCAGGTCATTAAATCACAACGCTTTCACCTCTGAAAGTTCTTGGTTGCACAAAGTCTCAGGAGCAATGCATCCTGATGAGGTAGAAGAAAAGTCCTTAATAGCTATTTCATAGATAAAACCTGCTCAGCATAAGATTATTACAAAGAATGAACAGGTAGGCAGTCATACATTGGATTAAGGAAAAATTATTCATAAATCCAAAACCCAGTCTCACATGTTTCTTTTATATAGGACCTGATAAAAGCCTGCCTGAGCCCGAAGACAAATCACAGAACAGTTAGAGTTGGAAGGGACCTTAAAGATCATCAAGTTCCAAACCCCCTGCCTTGGGCAGGGACACCTCCCACTAGACCACATTGCTCAAAGCCCCATCCAGCCTGGCCTTAAACACTTCCAGGAATGGGGCATCCACAGCTTCTCTGGGCAACATGTTCCAATGCCTCACCACGCTCACAGTAAAGAATTTCTTCCTAGTATCTAATCTAAATCTCCCCTCTTCCAATTTAAAGCCATTACCCCTTGTCCTGTCACTACACTTCCTGACAAAGAGTCCCTCTTCAGCTCTCCTTTAGGCTCCTTTCAGATATTGGAAGGGTGGTATAGTCTCCCTTTTAATTTTATTCCTGCATCTCTGAAATAATGGGCTGCTTTTGGCACATGCTGTCACTTCCCTGACTCAGGGAGAAAAAGGTGGATGTTAAAGAAGCCATAAATAGTTTCTGCTGGTGCTCCCTTTTCTATTATGTTGACTTTGATTCAGCTCCCTACAATTAACAGGAACAAGAGAAAGACAAATAAAATTATCCCAGCTGTTTGTGGCAGACAGACCTGGCCTCCCAGCTGAGAGCTCTTTGTGCTGCTGAAAGCGTCACCAAGCAACCAGCCCTTGCAGCTGCCAGACTGCAAAAAAGAAGTGAAAGCATGACTTATGGAAAGGAAGCACATGTGAAGGGGATAAAGGTTGGGACTGAATCAATCTCCATTTTGTCTCCTGCTGAAATATGGCACTAAAGACATGAAGAGATCACCCTCAACAGAACTCACCCCTCTGAGGGGCAGAACCTGGACACTTAATTTGTTTTAGAAACTGGACCATTGGAGAACTAAACCCAGGTATCCTGTACAGAATATCTGGATGCAATGAAAAAGAAGAGGGATTGAGTCTGTTATGATGCTTCTGAGACTTAGTATTCTTCATCAATCTTAGCTGGTGGTCCAAAAAGCAGCAGAAGGTGGTCCACAATACAGCTGCCAGAATGACTATATTGTCCCAGTCATAAGTCAAACCCACATATAAGTCAAGTGGAGGTGAAAAAAGATTGTCTGATAATTGAAACAATATGGCATGGAAAGCAAAGCAAACAGGCAAATCCCCATGCACACAAGCAGGGAATGAGTAAAATGGGAAGGGAAAAAATGGATAGACACATGAGCATTCAAACTAGGCTTTATGTTTTACTCATTGGTATAGCAATGTTAGCTGTTAGAAAAAAATAAAAAATAAAATAAAAAACCAAACCCAAAACCTCAAAACCTGCTAGAAATGGATAACAGACATTCTTCCTACAAAATCTAGGCAGTGCTTTGAAAAAAACAAGGGTTGAGAAACCCTGACCAATATTACCCTCCATCTCTCTGCAGTATGAATAAGTCTTAAAAACAAGTCATCTTCGTTTTACTCAAAAACAGCTAAAAGAAAGATGCGTGAAAACTTTTCAAACTTGAACATTAAAGACCCATTGACAAACCCATTTCAGGCTCCCTATGAGTTTAAATGCATGACGACACACCTGTCTGAACACAACCAAATTAATTGCCTTAACCTGGGTCACCCTGTGCAGCTGAATCTAAGGCTGATGCCAGGAGCCCCGAGACCCACTCTTGCTGCTTGAATACCTGAAGTGTGCTGCTTCTCACCCGTGACATAAGTTATTTCCTGTAGCAACTACCTTATCTGGTTTTGCCAGGAAGTCTTTGGTGAGCTATGCTTAGAAGACAAAAAAACCAAGTTGGTTTTCACCAATATTAAATATCATGAGATCTGTAAATTAGTACTCAGTGTGCCCACTTTTGGTCCAACTTTATTTTTACCTCTTCACTGCCCGTTTTACACCGAATTGAACACTTCAGACATGCAACTGTAAACAATGCAAACAATGAATGTGAGGATCAGACAGCATTTTTCCAGCATCTATTTTTTGAAAGAAAAATCCTACTGCAGCAACAGTGCAAACTGGAGCAGTTCTGCATTCTTTGGCATCAAATCTCAGTTGCACTGCCAAGAGCAGTGCAAAAACTTTATCAAGAAGCTCATGATATGGATAAAATTCAAGGAAAAGCCGACATTTCAAAAGCTGTTCTCCATTTAAAACTGCAAGAAATGCCAAAATTGTAGAGACCTCTGTTGCCTTAGTGCTAAAAATAACATTAGCCAACAACTCTATCGAGACTCTTACACAAAATTCAGCCAGCCTTATGGCTTCCATTTTGATTGTGAAAGTACACATCATTTTGCAACCCTCTGTGACTAGGGTTGTCTAAAATGAAGGAACTCCCCTGTACCATTTACTCTCAAAGTATTAAAATTCACTAGAAGCAAAAAGATGCCTTAATTTTCAGTTGGTATTAAGAGATGTAAGTTCTTGTTTCTAATCCATTATGAAGGGCTTTCAAGTAAGCAAGAATAAGATTCTTAGCTCCTAATGTTGGCTATCTAACTCGACGCTTTGATACACTTAATTTACATGTAATCCTCCAGCCTGCCAGCAGTTGATAAGGTTTCTGATATGTGCACATTTGAGAAAGGGAAGTTTAGTCCTCTTAATGCCTTTCTGGAGAGCTGAGCCCCAAGATGGAAGGCTGCTCAGGTTTAAGGTTTCAAACAGATTTTTGCTTCTCTGCAAATGCTTCTCAAGATTTGTCCCCAAATAATTTATCTGCTAGGTTTAAAACTCTTGACAAAGTTGAAATGGCTGCACTGCATTTTCACTTGTTTCCATTAGTAAAATTCTTCACAGGCTCTTGTAGGTGGTATAGAAGAAGGGTGAGAGGTGTAATTTTTCTTTCCATTCCAGTGATGCTATTTTGTAGATACAAAGATAGTACAGAAGTTTGAGACATCACAGAAGCATTTGACAGAACAGACAAATCCCAAAATAATGGCCACACAACACACCTGACTGAAGAATGGACAAGTACATACACATTAAGAGCAAGACTTTTACAAGCACTACATTGTGTGCTCCTGATGTAGGATCCCTCCATGTAGTTTTGACAAACCCATTTCAAATGTTCCACCATGCAGTGGGATGATGTGCCACCTGTCTATAGAAAGTTAGGGTATTCCTCATCTGTACAGCTACAGCTATAGCTTCTCTCAGCATCTTTGCATAACTAGACACCTTAGACCTCCAAAGGAAGTGAATCCCAGCCACAGGCAAACTCCCAGTTTCATACTCTCAGGCACAAAACCGTACCAAGCCACAGAGAGCCATGTAAGCCTGGGTTATTGAGCACTAAACACACCATAGTATACACTACTCTGACCACTTGTAACCCACTTGTGTTTCACCAAAGACCCAGTTATAACCATAGCGCTTTTGTTAATGCAGCACCAAGCACGTCCATGAGCTTCTTCACCCCTCCTACCTGCTCCAAGAGACGGGAGGGTTGCAGAGGGCTGCAGCACAGTGCAGTCCTTAGAGAAACTTCTTATTTACTTCCATATTCTGAGACACATTTGGGAACGTGGAGAGGTGAAGTGGAAGGGTAAATGGAATACAGCAATATTTTAAAAAGCTGTTCCTTTCTGTCTGAGTTTTGAAGGCATACCATATGCTTTAGCATGTTGTTTTGATCCTGTGCTAAGATACTCTTACTAGCCTGCCTCATCAAGACCAATCCTCTCTGCAGCACAGTTATTTTTAATCTTTAAAAAAAGAGTAATTTCTACTAGTGTGTGCTGCTTGGCACTTATGATCATCCATTACTGCCTGTTCATCTCAGTAGGTCTCCCACTTGTCTCGCAAGTTTCTTTACTACTATAATTCTTTTGTCATCTTCACCAAGTACTTCTACTTCCAGATCACTCAAGACAACAGCAAACACCACTTTCATCTTGATATTAATTTTTACTCTGATAAAAAGTGATTTATACCCTGGTTTCTTCTTCTAAACCTGTTTCCCCTCTGTGGTAGTGTTTACCCTTCCTCTCACTACTTTCCTGCAGGATTCTTTCCTCATGATTTTTTAAAGTCAAATGTCTACTGGCTCTCCCCTAGCCATGATTTTATTTGTTCCATTGTAGATCACCAAGCTGAAAGAGTATCCTAGTGTACTTTCACCACCAGATATACAGAGGCAAAAAGATATGCCCATTCGTCACCATTCCTGGCCTTTCTGTTCGTCTTTCAGCAACATTATAAGCATGATGGGACGAGGAAGGGCACAAGAGATTATGTCAAGAGCGTAGGGGTACAACAATAGCTTGAAGAAATGCTTCTTTCACAGAAGTGTACATGCAGCACAAGATGCTTTCCTAAACTGATCATTCTTTCCTGTTCAGAGAACCCAGAGAACATCTGCAGCCATAAGCTGTTCTTCCAGTAGCACACTTAATGTTTCATGTGGTGGCTTGAACTGGTCCCTCACAACCGAGGAGTGATGTCCACAGCAAGGTAGTAACAGAACCAGAGCTGTGGGCCCTGGCAGCCGCAGGGGACCGAGTGCCAGATAAGCAGCACATAGCAGATGGTGAGGGCAGGGGAGTACAAGGAGGGAGCCCAGAAGTCCTGCTCTCCCCTGCTGCCCTGCAGGCTCAGTGGCTGCATAATTATTCCTGTGGAGCCAATAAAGCTTGTTGTGCTCATTGTCCTCCTGATAACAGAGCTCAGACCTGGAAGACTGGAAGGACTGACCTCTCACGCCAATTCTGAGTGAAGCAAAATAGCCCAGAAAAAGCCTTCTAATGAATGGTGCATATTATCTCATCTTCATCGTGTCTGGTTTTTGTCCATTTTTTTCATAACTAAGTCCCCCATTTGGGTAAGAAGAAAGAATTAATTTAAAAAGCAGGCTATATCTTACACCCACTCTAGTTGAAAAGTCCTTGATCTGAAGTATTTTCTAAGATAAAAAAAAAAAAAGAGAGAAATGCACCTGGAGCCAGTACATACAAATTTTCCATTTATTTTAGAATATGTGGATTATTTAAAAACTGCTAATGATGATGAGATTTGCATTTATCTCAAAGAATAACTTAGAAGTAAGCAAACATTTTCAAAGTGCAGTTAAAGACTCTTGTAAAATGCCTTTGATTTTTTACAATAAGCAAAGAAAATGAGTATGACTCAAGGATGTCACTGTCATAGAACAATAGTCCTTGGGATCCTTTAACTAAAAGGAGAATTCAGATTGCTTAGACAGCAAGTTGAGCTGCAGAGTTGTGTTCTGTTATACTTAGCAAAATGTATTTATACAGACGTATATACTCATATGCATGTTGCTTGCTGTTAACCAGGGAACTAGAACTATGCCTATTAATTCAGAAAGGACTGGCTGTATGTTTGCAGGGGAGAGGGTGTGTCTTATGGCTTGGAGCAGCAAATGCTCTGGTTATTAGCCTTGCTTATTTTTCCCTATTCAGTTTTAATTCAGAGCTAAGCAAATCTCCAAGAGCAGGCCTGCAATTCCAGCTCTGTATGCTAATCAATTTGCCACAGCCTGAGAAGCCCTGAACACAAGCTGGAATAGCCCTCAGCTTTCGTGGCCTGTCTTTGCACTTCCCCACATATGCAGGCCTCCCTTAGCCAATTCTGAAAATCTGGATGAATTTAATCCAACTCTTTTTTCTCCTCAACTCCTTCAGACATACTTTTATTACATACATTTCTGTGCCAGTATCTTTTGTCATCCCTAGCAGACCAGAGGATGGATGGAAACTGTTATCCTCTGTACATGAGTAGAGCTATCACTCCTTCCCTTACTGTCCCATATAGAGAACTCTGAATGACACTCACATCACATTCAAGAGACAAGATGAAGAGGCTTTTGACAAGCTTTCATGATCAGGCTGGGCCCTTTGCAACAAGGATTTATTTCCTTAACACTTAAGCTCCATCAAGATGCACATAATACATACAAAAAAGAATAATCACTGGTTCTGTTCCATGAGCAGTTTCAGGGACAAGAAAGAAGGAAATATTGTGCTGGATGATAGCTCTATCAGACTATTTCATTCCGGTCTCTGTTGTTATTGTGTATGCCTTTACCCACATATACTGCAGGGTCTTCCTAAAGGAGAGAAAAGTGTTATGAGCTGTGTCATAACTTACCTGCTACTGAGTGAAAACAGGTTTCTGATCAAAGGCCAGTAAGAGCTGAGAAGGGAAGGGAATAATTGGTTTCAGACAGACATGAGAAAGAGGTGCAACAGTGTGTGGAATATGGCACCAACCACCATCAGGTTCTCAAGGTGCCTCATACCAGGTGAGCTCAGGGGTATATTTGCACACTCTGTGAGGTGCTGCAGGCAGGGAGATGTGAGCAAATGTACTATACATGATGCCACTCACAGCCTAAGACCGAGGACCCAGGCGCACCAAAATCAGCAAGACATTTCTCCATTACAAACAGGGAAACTACACATATTTGATTATTTTACATGATCAAAAGAACTAAGATGTTTACTGGAGTCCATGCACTGACATAGATGCTTGCTCAGGATAAATTCAAGGTAACCTGCCCACCCTCAGGGCAGGAAGGACTCCCTTTACTACTGGTGTGATTTCTACTTGAGCACCAAAAAGGAATGAGAAATAGTTTCATGTGATGATACAAACTAGTAAAGGAAGAAACTAAAAGGCTTCCTTGGCCTGTCTCCGCTCCTGATATTCAGCCTAATTTCCCTTGCTCATTTTCAGCCCATTTATTCCTAGATAAACCCTCTAGCGCTCCAGTGAATAATCCTCTTCTCTCCTGGGATTCTGAGAGAAAAGGGAACATGTCACTCTGTATGACAGAAAGAACTGCCAAAATAAAGATGCTGGGGAGGACTGAATTTTTAGCATACGTCTCTTTCAGGGTGTGAATAGCACCGGGATTCAGTAATAGGGGCCACGTACTTCTAGGTCACCAGGTCAGTTCTGACTGCATCTTTCAATAATTTTGACAGCCTGCCATCTGTGACACAAGTAGCAGGTGTTCATGTGGATCTTGGTCAGTACATGTCTACTAGCAAAGCTTGTGTGTCTAGAAGATCAACAATTTTCAGCAAGCAGCAGTGCAACTCTGAAGCCTGTTCTGGACTTGAAGCCTCACTGCTTCAGGAGGACAATAGATTCACCACAGCTTTATCCAGTATTTGCAGAACAAAATGCCAACGAATATACAGCACCAAAGCCTTGCCAGGAGGAAGCAGGACACATCCTCCAGAACCTGACGCAAAGGCAAAGCAATGGTGCAACATCCATCAAAGTTGGCAAGAAGATGGTCTCCTTCTCTGTCTCCCCTTGATTCACACATGCCTTGGGGACCTGATTGGAGACCACATTGATAGCAATCAGGACATTCTCAATACTCACAGGAGAGAAAAACTGATCAAGACTTTAGCTGCTGAATCATACTGCTTCTGCTTTAATAGGTACAGGAATTAAGATACAGTGTTCCAGATGATGTGATTCTGTGGCTCCCAGTCTCAAGTAAACAGAAACTATAAAACCATAAGGGTTCTGAATAACATCTTAGAAAATCTTCTGAATATTTTATCATAAGTACTTAACTACATGTTCATGGAAACTTGGCTTGTTCATTCTAGCAAATGATAAAATCCTTAAGGGATACCTGCGGACTAATTGGTTTTGTCTGTGTTAGTGTCTAGTCATTGCATGAATCAGGCAACGCTGAATTTCCAGCTTAGACTAAGAGCTCCCTAAAGATAGAGAACTAGGCCACGTTGTCTGGTGGTGTAAGTGACTTGGGTTCAGAAGTTCTTCAGCCCATACATTATTACTATGCTTTCTTGCATTACACATGGTTGCTGGAGAGAAATAATCTCATGCAAACGCCCTAAATCAGAGTAGTCTGCAAAAGCATTGAGGAGTGAAGTTGGGAGTTAATTCTCACTCTAAGTGGTTCATCGGGGGAGGTGGCTATAGGCAAAGATCCTGCCCGCACAATTCCTCAGCTGCTTCTTGCGATCCAGACCTGTCCTCTTGGTATCAAAGTGGAAGATTTATGCAAGGTCTGCCAAATCTCAGCAGTTAAAAAGAAGCACTGAGAAGAAAGGACTGATAAAAAGATGCCAAACAGACAGTTTTATTGTTGCAGCTTTACTCAGCCAGGAGGGAAGATGGACTCAGCTCTCCCTTACTAACACCTATTAGCTGCTGCCAGAACCTTTTGCAGGAGGTGGGATACAAAACGGACTTGCACCCATCTCTTGCTCTTCCCTCCCATTTGCTTTGGGGCTAGATCCCAGCTTTACATGAGCACATGTAAACTGCTTTGTTCTGGCATGACTTCAACTGCATGGAAGGTTTTTCTAGTATCCAAAAGGGCATTCAATTATGAAGTCTCAGAAGGATAAAGAGTTTCTGACATCCTACCCCTTGACATGAGTAATAATGCAAACCAATTTGCTTGCTTTGTAACCTTGAATCTCATGCCTCAGGGTGGAAGTTAACTATCTCCAGGACTCTAGAGGGAATATTTTCCCTCTGATCTTTCAGCAATGCAGATGTTAAGATGTACATCATGGAGGTATTATCCTTCTTGAACATCAATTACAGATTACAGCTGTTGGAGGCATTGGTGTATTTTGGTATAAACCTTGTTCTAGGTCACATTGATACAATTTCATTAATATAATCAACAGAGCTGCACTATCTGGGCAGAGCTTGGTTCACTGCTAGCAATGAAATTTTTACAAGTACACTTCCAAATACCAGATTAAAATCAGTGCAGCAGCTCCAAAGGTGGGTTGGTTTCTCCAATGCAACTTGTTAGGATGCACCTAAGATAGCTTTTTACTAATAGTGCAGTACTAGGAGTTGCTTTATCAACTGCTTCGTTGGCTTTGATTCCAAACTCTTGAGCTTTAACTGGTTGTGATCTTAGTCATGCTGTTTCTCCCTCTGTGGCTGCTGCCCTTCCTCAATGCATCTAAAATGAAATGGCAACTTCTTCTCTGGACAGGAGAGGTGGGCTGGCCTCCTAGGCATTTGCATCAGCTTTGCAAACAGAGAGAGGAACTTCACTCGTCACCTGCCACATGAAATCCTTTTCAAAGCACAGGCTGCTAGAGGGGTCCATTTTATTAAGACTAGAAATTCTTTGGCAACAGAGTCACAAATGCCCTGCCACATGAAAAACGTATGTAATTTCATCTGATGAGACAGCTAACACTGATGGAAGAGAAGCACTTTGTTTGGGCTAGGTAAAAGCCAATGAATAGCACATGTGTGACTTCTCCCTGTGCTAGAAGATTTCAAAGTCCAGAAGAGATCATCGCATGTTATTATATCTCGTTCAGTATGAACCATTCAGTTCCCTGCTTGAGCAGAATATCTGTATTTCTGTGGAACTGAAGCATACAAGCTCTCCATATGAGCAGTGCCTTATTCTGCTTATTTGGTGATACTAATTGTTAGGTCACAAAATGGGGTATTTAGTTAATGAAGATACGGGCAATACATCAGCTAGAGAAAAAGCAAAAGAAATTTTCCATACTAGAAAATACCCTAATGCTAAAGGACAACTGAACATGCCTGATGAATTTCTGGTCACTCCAGAGTATTACTCACTCAGCCAATCACAGAAAAAAGGACCTGATTTTTTTTACTACTTCTCTTCATATACTCACTGGACAACTCACAGAATACAACTTCGGAATAATACAAGACTGCACAGAGGAAGAGAAGTTGAGTATGTACAGAAGACGTTAGCTTTTACAGGTCATTTCTTAAAAGCAGAAATGAATGCAGACAGACACCACTTACAAAGGAAGGTGCAGAAAGCATAAGATGGGTACTGGGCTGTCAGTGATGAAATAGTCTCCTTTTTTTTCAGAAAAACACATACTTGTTGTACACCATGACAAGAAAGAAGCTCAAACACAAATAGGACAGTAAATCTATACAACATTTGCAAAGTCTAGTTCAGAATACTGTGTTCAAAATATCTGAATGCAACTTCATCCACAGTTTCAAATTCTGTTTTCTAATTTGGTTTATTAATGACACGGGACAGAAACTGTCATCACATGTTTACCAAGTAGCCAGTGCTCTCAGGAATCCAGACTCATTTGACTCACTGGATATAAGTAAGAGAAAGAATCTACTGAAATAACTGTTTTCTAACACGATCCACAGATCAGATAAAATTTGATCCTGCCTATGTATACATTAATTATATATTACACATCTCAACACAACCACAGTTGCAGTCATGACTCCAAGTGCTGAATTTGATCCACTACAGTATTTATTTAATGCACTGAATTCTTTGACCTATACCACTTCCTATATGGCCATGAAAGTCCAGAAGTTAAATCTCTATTGTGATTCTCTGTCATAACTCATTTTGGGTCAACAATTTGAAAGCCCTTTTGAGATCAGGTGTCCCTCAAGAGGTAATGATATGCTCCAAGAAGGAAAGCAGCTCAAGTACAGACAGACAAGGCAGAAGGCATGAGAAATATGTGCACGACCAAGTTAAATAAACTATTTGATCACGAGATACTAATTTAGTAGTTTCAACAGGACCATATTTCTACAGACAACCCAAGATATATAAAGAAACAAAATTTTCTTAAAAAAACCCTAACCTCACTGTTGCTTTGAGTGTTACATTTATTCAAACACCCCCCTATCTGGCTCTCACTAAACTGCTTTCTCACTTCAAATGCAGCAGGTCTGCAGTGCATAGAAATGCAATTATTTACACACCACTATCATTGCCACTACTGTCTGTACTTCTAAAAAGTCTTGATTACTCTACTGATGAGCACCATGGAAATGCCTATAAATAGAATAATCATCTCCCCTCATTAAGTTACAGCTCATGGACTCAGGAAGGATGATTTTCCTTTGTACGTTCCTTTGTAAATTTTATCATTTCACAACAGAGGGAGTAACGTGCCTCTGATGACACTCAAAGAGACAGACTGTCAGGATTCTTGTCAGTTTTTCAGCTTTGAGCAACTTGCGGTTTTGCATTAATATTTTCTCCCACAAATAAAGTACTGTTTGTCACAATTAGGCATTCAAGAATCTCTTGCTAATGCCAGAATCAGACATGCAAAAACTTCTAATATCATGTCAGAAGGTCAGATTTTATGGAGCAGTATGTCATGGAAACCCTAATGGCAAACACTGCACCCACAGCAGAAGCTTCTAGTTCTAGCTTCAACACTAAGAACACATATAGGTGGAAAATTTCAAATACACTTAAGATTTTAAAAAACAAAAATTGAAGGAAACCTTTGGTGAAGGAAAGCTTTGGTGAACTAGGTTTGCTATTCAGCAAGTTTCAACAGTAATTGATGCCAAAAACAAATATCAAACATTCCATTATTATCAAATCACAAAATCTCACTTTTTTCAACAACTGCAATACTGCATGTACATTTGTATACAGTGAAACTCCTGGTGGTGTTGTCTCTAACACACAATGAAATATCACATTTCATAAACTTTCATAATTAAAGCCAGCAAATGAAGTTAAATGTGATATCTTTACGCAGACTTTACTGAAACCACATTTCTGCACCAAAAAGTGATGGTGAAGTAGTCAGGTTGCCCCATTCAAACAGTGCTGAACTAAGGCACCCGTCACGGTACAGGTATCAGAGCCTGACAAGAGGAAAATAAGGTTGCCCTGTATTTATATATTCACAAAGACTTATGTATGGTGTGCTGTCCACTGTGGACAACACTTTGCAGTAGGAACTGCTAAATTACATGGCTCTTTGTGCCCCTTGTTCAGCTGTTGCCCCATGAAAGGCAGCCACTCCAATGAGAGATTGCAGTCCACCCCACAGCAGTAGTACTCTAGCAATCTGTAACATTAGATCAAGCAGCATTTTCCAAATCTTCATTTAGGAATTAACACAATTTCATAGGATGGCCCAGTGACCAGGGCACAAGCTCAATTTAGTTTATGGGCTGATTTGGTCTTGCCCTCCAGTCAGAGGTGGAGGGGAAACAGCACTTCCTCCTGTAACTAGCTAAAAGGTGGAGAAGAGAACGGTTTGATGGAAGCTCCTGGGGCATCCCTATTTCTGCACACTGTCCAAAGCAACAAAATGGTGGTTATCCTCAAAGAATGGAAGCAATTTCCAGGTTCAGATCCTCATTCACAACTGTGAGAGCAACAGAACTTTGTGTCAGCATGAGTAGGCAACTGCTTTCTTTGTAGTTGCCTACTAGCAACATTTGAATCACAGCTGCTTTATGAAATGCATGGTCTTGTCCTGCGTAGGATTTCCTCAGTGAGGATGGATCATTTGACTCTCCTTCCTCTTCTCCCAGCCATGTCCAGGGTTTCCAGTACATCACTCCCTGTATCACTGCTGATTTACAGCCGGAAAGTGATCCAGTCACGTGTAAAATACACATTTTATGAAGGAAAAAGTGCCAGGTTGAGACAAGTGGAAAAGAAAAGCTCTGAAGGGCAGATGAGATTTTTGTATATTTGAAGATATGTATATATAGATATATAATGTTCATTTTACAGTGGTTGGTACACAGCAAGAGTATCAGACAGGTTAGAGTGACATGCTACTTTCAGCTCCCTGCACCTTGACTGTGCAGGACACTTTATGAGCCTATAGTTGGGGTTGGAAAGATGAAAGATGATCATTTTCATATGTAAAGTCTGCATGTTAGTTGGATGCATTGCCTAAGATTGGCACAGTATTTCAAGAGCCAGTATTTGAATAATTTTCTCCAGAAATAGGAAAGAGAGTTAATTTAAAGCAGTAGCATCAATCCCTAAAATAGCCAGCGTCCAACACCCACACAAGAGCTGTGCTGCCTTACTCCAGAATCTCGAGAAAGAAAAATAGTGACTAAAATAAAATCATCCCTCAGTTACAGAAGACACAGAACTGTTAAATCAAGCTTGGATTTTTCCTTGAGGAATCTAGCTCTTCCCAGTTCCCAAAGATATTGTTCACATTCCTTTAAAGGTTTTCATAAATATAAGAGTATGAAATGGCTTATTGCTATGTAGCTGCTAACAAGAGACAGATGTTTCCTTCAGTTCCAGGAAAATATAGATATGTAGCACATTATGATGACCCACTAATTATTTTTGACCCGAATCCCTTTCTGCATGTTATCTCTTCATGCATTTAGTCACGAAAATGCAACACAGTTCCATTTTCCTGCTAATTACTGAGCTAGACAGAAGAGCATGCTTGGATCAATTACTTTATTTTAGCAAGCAAGGAAAGTCAAGCAACACATTTTCACTTAGTGATTCCAAAGCTTGAGAGTTCTTGCAATTGCTTCAAAGCCAAATCAAGTGGTGGCTGTGAGCCGAACTCCCCATGTTATTTATTTAGCTAGTCCGGAAGACACGCACTGCACGCTGGCGTGCAGGACGGAGCATCTGTTTCATTCAGAGGGTTGGCTACATTCTTTACTTGATATTAATAACAGTGAAAATTTAGTAACTTAACCACTGGCATGACAAGTCTGACTTCTGAGAGAACAGATGGCAGTGATCATCTCAGGTTAATTTTAGGCTTCAAGAATTGTTCTGAGTCAGCAAAGCCTGAAGATAAGAGAAAGAAAAAGACATAACATCTGTAAAATCTCCTACCTGTTTCCCATCCAAGGTATACAGCTTTTTAACCACTCCTGTCTCCAGTTTTATAGCTTCAGTGATATCGGTGAGAACTTGCTCAAAAGAATGGGCAGTCTTCTTGTTGAGGAGCACACGGACTGCCTTCCGGGGCTTCACTCCACTGCGGATGATGGTTACCAGCTTCGGACGCACAAAATCTTTGTTCTCCTTTGCCTGGGCACTGTTGCTGCTGGCCAGAGACTGAGGTGCTTTCTGGTTGGCAGATGTCTTCACATTGACAGACCAGTTGGGATTTACATTCTTGGTGTATTCCACCTTTTTGAAGAAGTTGTCAGATGAGCAGACGTAACTCTCCCCTTTGGAAAGAAGTGAACACCAGTCTATTTATACGGTTATTCCCATAAGGCTGCTGAAAAACAGACACTATACATGTCCCCCATTAATCCTGTAAATAATTTATAACTGTTTTCATTAGCACTTCCATGAAAATTTGTTATTAAATGTTTTGGCTTGTTTTAATTCTATATTTATGCTTATTTAAAATGTGACCAGGGCTTCCCCAAAGTAAGCAAGTCAGCCATAGCTTGCATCAGCAAATCCATACTACCACTCAGTCACATGAAGGGGTTAAAAAGGATTGAGAGTTATAAAGGTATTTAGGTAAGACACAACTAAGCTCTCTAAAAGCTCCTAAAAACCAAACCCATTTAATCACCTGCATTGTTTTGTAAATTTGCCAGCTTCCTTTCCATCTTTACAGACTTAGCTACTACTTTAGTCTGTCACCCCATACCAAGAGGATATCAACATTCATCCAGACAGTACCTTTTGTGTCATGCCTGAAAATGATGAAAATCTGATACTGAAAAGTCTCTACCAAAACCAGCTTTGATAAATCTAGCAGGCATACCAAATATGATTCATTATAGTGTCAGCAGTTTATTAGAGGACAGACCTAGCAGCAGCTGAAATAAAACACTACACCAAATACCACTGCTTGCTTTTATATGGCTGGTACCAACCAAAAATATATTAAATCCAAATTTAGACATAGAAGAGTTACAGTCTTGTTAGTAATTCACAAAAAAGCCCTTCCCTATCCCATCCAAAATGAGTTTCAAGCTTTGTCTTATTTTACAGGATCCTATCAAAGGTTTTAAGAGAACCTTGAAGGATTTGCAGGATCTTCTTTTGCGCCTGCAAATCCGATGGATGCTAGAAGAGTTATTACTAGAATGAGACAGTAAAACAGCATCCCTAAGGGAATGTTGCTGTCTGGTCTGGAATGACTCAGGCTGCTGAACACTTGAGGATGCACTGAAAAAAGAGTCTATCACTGCTAGAGGAAGAAGCTTTTGTCTCGCCATTAGATAAAATTTTAATAGGAACTGAAGGCGTAACATGGGTATCTGTAGGATCTTATGGAGTTTCTTTCAGTGTTTTATTGGTCTGATCTTACAGAATTAATTTCTTCAAATATCATGATAGGTTAGAAATCAAAAAATAGATTTAGTTATTTTGAATACAAAAAACCCCAACGAACCTTCTTAATATAAACAGACTGGCTGTATTTCCTTATCTCTTCCCTACTGCAAACTCCAGTGCCTGGACATCTTTGAACCCGACCTCTGAGGCTGGCTTTTGTTACAGGATTTCACATCCAATTCTCAAAGGTATAAATACAGATTTCCACATAGTCCACTGATTTCCACAGTATTTTATGGTCCAGGCATGTAACTTACCCAGTATAGTGTTCCTATAGCCACTCTTCTGCTGACTAAACTGAATTTTTGATGGAAGCACTGAGGCAATCCCTTCATAGAACATATGGTGAGACCACTAACAGTTACACAATAAACAGAAGGCCTTATAGGCTGAAAACAATGGTCTGTGTAGTATTTATGTCCTTATTGCTGCTACAGGCTTGCTGTCACAAGCAGATATAGAAAAGATGCAGGATGCTAACTTTTTTTTAACAGCAACTTTGTACCCAATTTGCCAAAAAGTGTTGTGTACTCATGGTGCTTACACCAACTGCAGCTTTTTTCCATCTCCCTAGCTGAAAAAAGTGACCATTATCAAAAGAAAGCAGATATACGGCTTTCCCTTCTGAAGACAGGACAGAAACAGAAGGGAGAAGAATGCTAACAAGGTTCGCGATAAACCCTGTAAGCTGAGCATTTTATTAACTAGTGTACCCCAAACTAATGCAATAAGATCACCAAGAGGTTCTGTTGGCTTGAACAAACAATACAGATCTATATTTGAAACATGTACGCTGTCAGCAAAACCCCTCAATAAACTGACCATGTAGTACCAATAGCTGAAGTTCCTTAATGCCTTACAATTCTGGAAACTGGCAACAGAAGCATAAAGATACCCCACAGAGTACCATACATTATAAATAATTCCCACTGGCGATATTGATTGTTTTCCAGAAGCACTGAATACTTTAAATCTTTCTGATTAATAAGTGATAAATTGTGGTTTATTAATCTGCTGCAGCCAAGCAAGACCCAGCACAGAGCAGACCCAGTTTCACAACTGCGTGTGAAGTGCAGCAAGGGGAGTTTGAAATGGTCTCAGGGAATTAGCCCTTCTAAGAACCTGAGCCCTCCCCAAGCCCATAATCCCTGGGCGGCAAAGACTTTGTAAGCGTGCTCAATAGAACTGTAGCATTATCCTTTGAGGAATGGGATTTCTGTGTTTAAATGCAATACTAGGAATCAGTAGTTTGAAGTCTTCTCACTCCTGCCCCAGACTTTCCTGTGGAAGCTGCTGACCTCACCTGCACCTCTGCTTCCCTACCTGAAAAACAGAAATAGCAATATCTGCCACTGAAGTGTTGCAAAAGGCTTGACTTTCATCTGTGTTTACATCATACTTTGGGACAGAAGATGCCACAATGAGAGAAAGCATATATTTGTGCTGTGTTCTATAAACACATGTGGTGTTGGAGCATATTTTCTGTTCATAAGTTCCATGTTTTAAAGTAAGTGGAAGACATTATTGGTGTGTTTAGTGGAGCACTATTACTCTCAGTTCCAGCTGAATCATTGGGAATTCTTCACTGCACACCATGGCTGCCTAGTGTATTTACAACAACAAAAACTGCAGGCAATAGTGGCATGAAGGCAATACTCCCCTCCTAGGCTTTGTTTTCACAAATGTGGTATTAGGTAGTTGTGCATTTATAGATACACAGGCCTTTCAAATTAAGCTCACAGTCACAAGTGGGAAATGTAATCTGCCCTTTCTCGCTTTGTTTCATTTAACACAAACCCTAGGAAATATTTTATTGAATTCTAAAACTGGACAAAAATTCACTTGGAATGACACTTCAGAATAGCAGTTCAGAATAGCAGCTCTTCTCAGCCTCATTTCTGCAGTTATAGCAGTATAGCTCCAGGGAAGAGGAGCTTTTCTTTCCTTCTTTACTGACCTAAAGATGTAACCTGAAGCTTTGACTTAAGTCACTTCAACTGATGTCTTCCCAAACTCAGGTTTTTGCCTTCAAATAATAGCATAATTATCATTTAAGTTCCTTAGTGAGGCATATGGTACATCCCTTTTACCATTTGCCAGTCAGAAACACATGCTATTTCACCTCCTACAGCTGAGTTTTACCCAAACCTTACTATGAGGTGGAAGCACGATCAGGCAAGCATGGGCTGAAGCACTGTGAACTTTCCAGCTTTGAACAGGTATACTGTGGCCAGAAGATCATAACAAAGAAACATCACGGAGAACGGTGTTATCATAGAATGAAGGGTGGTTTCTCAGTTTCTCTGCTACATCTATCTATGCTAAGCTTATAATGAGAAGTCAAGGTGTACAACTGTGCCAGTCAGAGAAATATAACTGACAGACACAGCATGGTTGCAGATGATGTGAACAGCATAACAGAAGGAAAGGGGAGGAAGTGGATATTGTATTTTGTTAAAAGCAAAAGAAACAACTCCAAGAAGTATATTGCTCCCCACACCTAAGAATAAAAAGCTGTCCACAAATATTTTCAGGAATACGTTTTAGACAGCAAGCAGCTGTGTATGTCTGCAGAAATCCAACTATAAGCTATGAGAAAATATGATGAACAGTCATGTAATTACTTCCAAACAAAACCCCACATGGGAGCCCCAAAGAGCTCATGCTTTGGGGATGGGAAGCTTTTGTAAGAGTGAGAAGCATCACCTTGACAAGACCCAATCTGCTGCTGAACATCACACTATGGCCAACAGCGGTGATAAAGACAACTTTTTTTTTTTTAGTGCAGTGCCAGGTCAGTGTGCAAGATGCCCCTTCTGCGCTGTGAAGGGATGATGTGCATTTGTCATCATGCCAGTGTGCTCCAGAGGTGTCACAATTTCTATCATGCTACCAAACCAGCTGAGGCATTTATTCCTTCTACCCTGCCCTTAGCAGTAGATGAACTGACTGTAGACCTTCGTCCTTAGGTCATGATCAGCATATTTGCCATTTGAAGCCTTGGCTTGTATCATGCTGAATTACTCTGGCATTACATGTTACTGTGTTACCAATTCGATAGAAGCACAGGTGATTATTCAGCTCCTAAAGCAGGGACGATCTCAGCAAAGATAAGGTTTGCCCTAGAGAAGGATTCTTAGGGAAACTCTAAGCTCAAGATGAGCGCTAATCCTTCAACCCTCTTACAGCAGCTCCTTGTGACAATACAAAGAATGACTTGCAGAAAAAGTTATCCTTTCTCAGCATGCACCAGCAAGTTTTCAAGTCTAACGAACTGCGGGCAGAAGTCTTGCAAGAAAAATCAGGAAAGCTGGATTGAGGCCATCTTGAAAGTGTTATTCCAAAAGCAGTCTCTGTGGGCTGCAGTCAATTATTTTGGTTGTTAGCTCTGCTGTCGCAAAGTTGAGATAGTGCTACTGTGCCCAGCTTTCATCTTTCATGGGATTCACTATGACTTCAATTAGAATTAAGTAGACTTAACACCTTGCAGAGTTCATTACATAGTGTTAAAGCAGGCCTTTAGTTTCAAATGTGTGAACTTGTTGCTACTTTATGCATTAAAAAGGATCTTCCTCTGCCTCAAGACCTACTCCATCATGGCAAAATGAACGCTGGAAGACCTTCCTTCCTTTCGCTCTTCCACAGGAATCTCTCCCATGAGAGAGAAGAACCTCTTGTTCAGCTTAAAAAATGAAAGAAACGCGTGATTGTCAAACCTGCAAAATCACAGAATGCCCATAAAGATTTGGTGGGACACCATTTCTGGCATCGCAGCCAGGAAGATCAAATAAAATAGAAGCACAGGGATCAGGTTTGTTATGTAGGATGCAATTAGCCAAGCTATCAGGACAACAGCCATAGAAAACAATGCCACAGGTGAGCAAGACTTCAGTATTGGACTACATAAATTTCAATTTTCCAGGCGAACTGGAACACGCACACACCGGGTGGAGATTTCAATTTACTTCCTATAAACTCCTTTCTCCAAGCACACACAAGGCTCTGTAGAGCTTGAGGGAGGAGCCTCTCCCATGATTATGTTTAAACACTCCTGGACAAGATTTAGGAAAAGATTCCCCAGAGCACAACAGGATACAAAAAGCTTGGAAACACTTTCTGGAATATTTCTTACAACCCAAGAAAGTTTGGAATAAAACCCTACCAAGCAAAATAAAATCCTATTCAGCTTTTTCTAATGTTGAATCTGAGGCAAGAGCAAATTTCAGGTAAGTAGTCCAGCACAGGACAAGGGCATAAATCCACCCTCAGATGGGCTCTCCAACCACAACACAAAGGGCCCTGTGCCCTGCCTAACAGCCTGAGCATACCAGGAGCTCAGAAGGGAGAAGGTCTACAAGCTTCAGCTAAATGTTGAGTCCCTCAAGTTCTGCTTTTAATCTATGTCTGCATTTCTGCCTTTACTGACCATGTCTAATCCATGTTATATTTGTATTTGATGGGTTTATTTCCACATGTATTTCAGATCCTGACCTTACAAAGCAAAGTACGATTAATTCACATGAGATCAGCCACTGACTAGAAGCAGGTCAAAGTCTACTTATGATAAAAAACTTGAAATATGCAAGTACCTCCAAATCACTGACCAAATCCAAAAAAAGGCTCAGGAAGGTAAAAAAAGCACCTGAACAAGAAAGCTCAGAGCTCTGACTTCCATCTTGGTCTCATTTATGGACTTAGTACAAACAAGCTGGACTGCTTTTCTGCATCTCAGTTCTTCATCAGTACTAACTCCTTCTTCCACCTTGATGTATTCAGACCATAATCTCCTTGGGCAGGAGCTCTCTAGTTACACATTTAAATGGTGCCTTACAGAGTAGGATGCCCCATTTGGTTGGTGCCTCTAAACACATTTTGACAAATGTCTAAGCTTTACAAGTGGGGAATTTGCCTTCATCCCGCCCCGCAGAGGAAATAAACCAGTCTCCACCAGCACTGAGGTGAACTTGGAGCTGCAACAGCTTTGGCAGCCAGGAGTCTGCCTCCTGCCCTTCCCTCACTCTCAAAAAAACCCCAAAACAACCAAAAAAACTTTTGTCCCCTCATCTGTGGGACAATGAGGACACCAAGTTGCAACTGATTTTGGAGCACATGGCCAAGAATGGCATTTCTTATGCCATTCTTGCTGCTGAAGTCAATGGATGATGTGAGCTTCCACCTTTATCCAGCCCGTCATTCCAAGAAAAAGAGCAATCAGAGCTGAGTCAGGGAGAATTTGCCATCTCATCACAATGTGTCTACAGAACATAGGGGCTCAAAGTGAACCAAGGAACAAGCCACCCAGTGCAGATGTCAAAGTCAAGTAGATTTCAGTAGCAACTTAGATGACAATGTGAGCTGATCTAATATCAGCTTGAGCAAGGCTAGAAAAGATGGCATTTGATTTTTTTAGTATCATTCATATTCAAATTTTCTCAGAGCACAAGGTACAGAATTAACTGTTACAACAGTTGGAGAAGGCTGAGGGGAGACCTTATTAATTCTTAAAAGTATCTGAAGAGTGGGTTGCAGGAGGATGGAGCCAGACTCTTTAGCTGTTCCCAGTGACAGGATGAAGGGCAATGGGCACAAGCTGGAACAAAGGAAGTTCTATTCAAATATGAGGAAAAACTTCTTTCCAGTGAGGGTGACAGAGCACTGGAAGAGGCTGCCCAGGGAGGTTGTGGAGCCCCTTTTCTGGAGACTTTCAAGACTCACCTGGATGCAGTCCTGAGAAATGTGCTCTGAGCAATCTGCTTTAGCAGGAGAGTTGGACTAGATGATCTCTAGAGGTCCCTTCCAACTCTGTGATGCCATGAACAGTGGTTCACCAGTAATCTGTAAAAGCAGCTTCATATATTGACTTCCTAGAGCCTTGGAAAGTAGAACTAATTATAATATGGAAGGGAATAGAGATCATCTGGTGCTCTTTTCCAAAAGATTCACTTATTGACTAAAAGAACCATGATAGACAGTAGCAATGCACTTGAGCCCGATACTCACTCCTGACCCAGTGAAGGAAGTACGCAAGTGGGAGATGCTGTCAGCAATTTACCTGTAGTCGGGATCAGCTGTAACAGTGCAGTAATAGGATGCTGTACTGCATTAAACCAACATATTGATTAAGGAGAAATAGTCCTAATCAAGACAGCATGTACATTATTTACAAATACATTAAAAATGAATGCTGAAAGTACAGTCAAGATTAAGACAGTAAGTACAGTGATGGAAGATGGCCATTGTGAGTGAAAGGAGGAAGAACAAAAATTATCAGTAAGGTGGATTTTGAGATAAGATCATTGGGAGACATGGACATAGACAGCTCTTTGGTACAGTAGGCAGTATGGAAAAAGCAGCTAATGACAGGTGGGGAAGAACTCAGCAAGCAGCAAAAAGCACTTATGTGACAGAGTCCCGGTAGGCTTCCAGAATGTCAGGCATTAGGGTTCAGCACAGGAAAGGCCCAAGAGGCACATCCCAACTGGCAGCTAGGACAGATGTGATCAAAGAGACACTTCACTTGTTCCATCTTGGAAAGATTGGGAAGTAAAACAACCATCCAGAGCCTTATGAGAACAACCTTGAATGCCAGGGAAGAAAAGACTACCAGGTCTGAGTCTGGAGACCAAAAGGCTTATTTGCAAGACCCATTTAGTTAGTAGCACATTAAGTGCATTTTGGTCACCTGAGACACCTGTCTTAAGGATATTGTTATTGTGCAATATTGTTCTCTACTCTCCAGAAGTACAGTCAGACTATATAATTTAACCACATTTTCAATCATGCAGAAGTAATCAAGTACTTAAACCGTGATGTGAAATACTGTCAGTAACTCACCAGCTTTTGCAATTAAACTCTCTGATGACTTCTTTGCCTAGGTTCTACTTGTTTATTGTAAATTACAGTAATAGATTACTCACATTATAGCAACTAGAACTGGTTTAGTTACTTTCAGTGTCCAACCAGAAAGTTAATACAAAAAACATATACTGTTTATGTACTGGTTTTGTATGTCACAGAGCAGATACTCTGAGTTGTTTTTCCATGCATGTACCTAGCACACAGTTACACAACCACCCAAGCTTATTGCATAGTTTACCATAACAATAATGTCTTTCCCAGGTTGCTTTTCTACAACAGATACGTAGGTCATCCATAGAAATATGGGAATATTGTTACCATTAAACTGTCAATGGCAGTATGCAGATCTACTGTTGCATTTTCAGACACTGGATTTCTTTGTTTTCACTCTGCTCAGATTGTATTTTCCTAGCTGATGTTCTGCTGAGGACACAGCCAGACAACCCTATTTTTGTTTTAGTGTCACTTCTTTGGTGCTGTTTCCAGATATCATTTCGGTAGAACAAAGCCAGAATATCAATGCCAGCCTCTCATGCCTGAACCTTAACCAGTAAAAAAATATTTTCAAGAACTAGGTACCTTCTTATCTGCAGCAAAATCCAATGTAAAGCATGTATAACAACTAAAGGTTGTTTAACTTCATTGACATAAAGCTGGAAGAACATAAGAGGAAGATGTGTATAAAAGGAGAATAAAGAACTGCAGTTTCTCCTGTGCAGTTATTCCTGAAGATTTACATAAAACCTAGGACAAGGATGACAGAGCTGCCATTAGAAAAAGGTTGTGTCCATATTAAGAGATCAGAATGAAACATGGCAGAATCTCTAAAATTAAGGGAGGCCACACCTCCATTTGACAGCTGTAACTGAGCTGAGAATAACTCCACTAGGACTGCGTCATCTCTCTCAAAGGCAGCGATTTCTTCCCCGTAAAACTCCTTTATGGAAACCAATATTTATTCTGTGTGCTTTTCCTCACAAAATATTTTGGGGAAATGAGTATCCCACTTGACAGATACTGAATTCTAGGGAGAGATGCTTTAGTCAAGGTCACACAATGACTCACTGCTGAGGCTGCCCCTGCAGTTCAGTAGCTCACTCGCTCACGGTTATTGTCTTTTACTAAATGCAAAAAGCCTTATAGATTTTATATAGTCACCAAATCAGCCAGGTCATCTGCTTGGAGGAAAACATCAGGCAACAGGGAAGAGCAACTTCCCTCTTACAACAGAGCAATCAGGATATTCCAGGTCCAAACAAAGAACAGAATATCTGAATTGCTCAGGGAAAAGAAAAGCAAGGTGGCTGTGGGTGCCCTCTGCGCACCCCACTTTGTCTGTGCTGCCAGAAAAGCTTGCCCATAGCCATAGATTGGGCAAGGAGGCAGGACTGGCCATGTCGCAGTTTCATACTGGGGGTCCTCCTGACACTCCCCGAGAAAGATAGCACCCATGGCGACAGCCCACTGCTGCAGAGGGAGCTCCCCAGGCACAGACAAGACTGGCAGCTGAGCTCCATGGGAACAAGACTGTCCCCAAGCCACCCCCTCCAGACACAAGGATTGACTTTGGACTCATCCTTCATCCCATAGTCCAAGTGACACTTGGAGAAATGTGCACAAACACCCTCTCTCAATAGAGAGATATAATCAGACGTACGCTGAGCATCTCCCTGCATCAGACCTGCTGCACAGGGGATGCCTTCCCACATTCCCTCACAGACCTACCACAACAACCCACCCCACCACACACAGGCCTTGCAGAAACACTCTCCAGATACATCCCCTTACACACACATCCCCATCTGAATGTCTCAGTGCACCTTCCTTCACACCTTCAGATGCAGCACATGAACTCCCAAAGCCCTCTCCACACACACACTATGCAAGAACCCCACCGCACTCCCCCTTACACACACACAGCCCAACACACCACACACTCCCTCAACACAAACCTCACCACACACCCTGTGCAGGAACCCCCTTAAGGAATACCAGCACCTCCTCTGCAGTTAACCCTCCTTATATATTCTTCCACACACATATATCAAATCCCAAATCTCACCAGGTCCAACCCCCCAAAATACCCTTCTCCACACACACCCCTTGTTCATTATTTTCTCCATCTAAATGAACTGTGAACTCCCAAAGCACCCCTCCCAAAGCTCCCCAAACACCGTAAAACCCCTGACACCCCACCTTCTACATATCTACCATACAACACTGCATGCACCCCAACAACCCACTCCACACACTCTCAAGTCCCTGTACAGCCCTGACCACGCCCCTATATACACCCATTTTGCACAAAACCCTCAAAACACCCCCATACACGAAGCGCATAAATCCCTCCCATCCCCATTACACACGCAGTACATGAATCCGCAGCACATCTCGCTTTCCCATTCATACCTGTCCACCACACTGGGGAAACCCACACCATTCCTCAGCCACCCCCTGCACCTGTTTGGGACCTTCCCCTCCACTCAGCCTGGCCAGACGTGGGGACACCCTCAGACAGTCCCCCAGCAATTGACACAGCCACGTCTAGCCAAGAGAAAGACACACCCCTTTGGTGCCATATCTGCACCCGAGTGAGTGTGCTGGGGGACACCCCGGGGAGGGTGTCAGCCCCAGCATAACCACCCTCTCCCACTCTTCTCTGGAGGGGAAGGCAAACGGTTAGGTTGAACAGCATCCCCTCATACCGAGGAAATGTGAGCTTAACTGCAGACCCAAGTGATGCAGCCCCCTTCCCACCCCGCCTCCTCACTGCACCAGGCAGCGATGCTAATTACCTTCCTCCAGCTCATCCATGCTCCCAATCTTCCGCGACCCATCGATGGTGTAAATGTAACGGACTCCCTGAGGCAGATTAATGTTGTCAGACAGGGATCGGGTCAGGTCAGCCAGGAGAGCATCAAAACTTCTGAAGCGGTCAGAGGACACGGCATATACAATCCCCTTGAAGTAGCGGTCCCCGTTGCGATAGAAACGCACCTTCTTGGCTTTCTTCTCATTACTCAGTGCCTGTAAGGTCCTGGTTCTGTAGAAGCTACAGTGCGCACTGTGAGTGGGGCTGGGCAACCCATTCATACGTGAGCCTCGCATGTTTCTGGACGCCTTGTCTCTTTCGTCAAAGTGTCCAAAATCAAGTTCCATAGTTCGGTGAACACTAAAGATCTGAAGCTAGGCAGGAAGGAGATGGGGAGAGAAGGAGTACAAAGGGACAGGTTAGAGCCAAGCAGAGCCACAGTCTAGAGAGAAAAACGACACTGATGCAAGAGCTGTGTCTGCAGCAGGACAGATGCATTTGGGAAGCACCCCCTTCTCTGACCCAGATTTGTATTGATTCTGGGGACTGTGGGTAGGAGGGCTCCTCGTATTTTGAAAGGGATCCAACTACTGGGGGCTGGGAACACGTTTCTAGAGAGCTGTCTGCTCCTGCACCTGGGAGTTTTCAAAGTGCAGTAAACTGGGACTTGGGGCCAAAGGGATGCATGGCAATCACAACTCAGCCCCACAAAAACTCGTCCAAACACCAGTTGGCAATGAATT
This sequence comes from Nycticryphes semicollaris, assembly GCA_013400055.1. Classification (NCBI taxonomy): domain Eukaryota; kingdom Metazoa; phylum Chordata; class Aves; order Charadriiformes; family Rostratulidae; genus Nycticryphes; species Nycticryphes semicollaris. The sequence goes on along the minus strand of VXBJ01007013.1, from coordinate 2,361,855 downwards.
AAACCTCTGAGCCCTGTGAGGTTTCCTTTGGCAACAGAAAACAAGGAGATCCCAGTAAGTCAGCCCTTCAATCTGTCAAATCACGGAAGGAACCAAAGCATCTGAATGTTTAACATTAGAATAAACTGGCATTTATGAAAGAATGGTCACAGGGGAATAAGCAGTTTCTTTGTGACAGCCTGTTCAATAAGGGTTAGCAATGAGATCCAGCCCACCCTTCCCCCTATCCGCAGCCCCCTCCTAGCCCATCAATCAATTCCCAGGACCAGCCTACATCTCTAAGAAGAAATGACTGGAAAGAAAAATCTGTCATTGAAATGAGGCTTCGATAAGCTCTTTTCAGCTTGAGTCTCCTCTGAATTGCATTTCTGCTCCCCTTTAACAAGGAGGGGAAAATAAAGGGGCTATTTGCACACACCCCCCTTCCAGGTTTAAGCAATTTAATTGCTGGAAGTGCCCCTGCCCAAGGGACATGCTGCCCCTGCGAGCTCACCTTTCATTGTTCTGAGCACGGGGGGCTCCCAGCGCAAGCCACTAGCACAGAAAAGCTGAGACTTCAGCTGACACCCAGCAAGCAGGAATTCCTGCATGGTCTGTAGTTTATTCTCAAAAAAACCCTTCCTTCCACAGCAAACCCCAACACAAAAGGAGGAGGAACCCCCAGTTCTGCAGTAGAAAGACCCTTCCACTCCCCCAGCACAACCAAGAACATGCACCTCATGTATGTTGCTTGTATGTTAACACAGGGCAGAAAGGGGATTTTCACCAACACTTGGCAGCTGGGTATAAATCTCAGAAAAGCTGTTGCTATTCCTTCCTCACCCCTTATGCTTGCCAGAATGAAGATCTGTCCCTGTATTTTACAATGTCAACGTGACCTGTGTAAGAAAAATCATTTTTCCCAGTCTCCAATAAAGCAGAAAATGACAATGCAGGCGATCCGCATAGAAACCCCAAGTTGGGAACATTTTCCCCACGATGCCACTTGGGGTAGATTCAGCCTGGTGTCATGCACCAAACAATGAAACATCCAAGCAACTTCGGGAATGAATCAAAGGATGCAGCGGGGTTGATTTTAAAATGAACTGCAGATGCTGTAAGGTACTAAGAGAAAGATTCCTCCTTTCTATCTGACATCTGTTACTTTTCTGCATGCAAGTCACTCAAAAAAGCTCTACTCACCGGTTTTCAGCGTGCAGGGTGGAGATGCTGAGAGAAAGAAAACCAGGCTCACTCTGCCTTTGTTGTCTGAGCTCCAAGCAAGAAATTCCTGCCAGGGTGGATGAGACGCCTCCTAGGTCCTAGTGCCTTGTTCCATCCCCTCACAGTAACTTTGCCTCAGTGGTTTTTACACTCATCATCAGTCATCTGCTTATAGCCTTCTCTGTATTTGAGAAAAAAATAAAATAAAATTAATAAAAAAGGGTGTGTTCATTCCAGCTCTGGATACATTAACAGATGGGTAAACAAAGTGTCTAAAGCAGCAGGTTTTGGGGCGACTAGCTAAAGGATGCAAATTTCCCCTTAGCTCTAGCTTCACCAAGAAAGCATCCAGTCCCACCAAAAAAAAAAAGAGCATAATTGGACTGATGCACCAATATTATAGGATTACCAGTACAGGGAAGGCATGGCTACAGTGTGCTACAATGCTGGCACAAGACTCCTATGCGTTAGGAAAGCAACTAAGAAATGAGTTGACCGGTGGAACTGGGCACAGTCCTGCTCCTGTACTGTTTTTTTTACTGCATTCATGGTTTACACTGGCAAGCAGAAAGGGAGAATTCATTTGGTGGTTCTGCATGTGGTGCCCCTGAATAGTTTTTCTCCGTTAACATTGGACACAAGCCAAAGCCAGAGCTCTGAATCCCAGTTCATTCAAATCCCCAAGGGGTTTGGGATGGAGTCATTCGACACAAGCTTAACCCACCAGATTCAACCTGGCTCATATCCCAAACTAAGAGAAGTTTCTTTTCTGATTCCACTGCAGGACGACTCAGCTGTTACAAAATTGTTCTGGGCTTTTTCACTTTGACAGTAAAATCTTTCACCTGCTTTCTAAATAGAGATTTCTACCCTGCAGTTAGAAGACCAGCACCACCAACCCCATTGGTGCTGGGCCCATCTTTATTTTAGAAAAGAAGGGGAATTATAAATGGGAGAGTCTTCCCATCTGTAGAAGGAAATCTTTCCTAACAACTCTGTGTCTGTTTTCAATGAAAACATCAGATTGTCATTTTGGCACATCACAGCAGTATCACATTTACACAGAAAAAATTAGTATTTATTCCAGCTTGGTCTGCCTTGTACATGATAGTCCAGGCAACACTGACATAAAACCACTGAGAGTTCAGTTTTGTTTGCCAGCAACTTTCACACATGACTTTTGTTAAGTTTCACATTCCCCAAAACCATTCTTTCATTCAAAGACTCCCGTGCATCCTCCACTAAAGCTGTTGTCTGCTCCTTTATGTGTTTGGTGGGATCACTACACAGGAGACCACAGATCTGCTTGCTTTCCTCAGGAAATAGCACTTGAGAGGACCACGGGACAGAAAAGGGTCTATGCAGGGCATATTCCAGTGTGTCTCCGGATGCAGATGCAAGATGTAGGTGGGACTTTAAGCCTTCTACTTTCCATTAGATCCCATTTCAAGTCATATAATATCTGGCCGTTCATCACCATGTGCCTAGTCTGCCCAGGATTAAGTCTTCCCTATACCACAATAATGATATAAATATAAATTTATTCATGCTTTAAAAATGTGAGAAAGGTACAATCACTAGGTATTTGCTAAGCAGAGTAACAGGAAGAATAGAGAAAAGGAAATCAAGTTCAGTCTTCAGTGATGCACAGAGCTTTGATAGAGAAGAGGCAGACTTTGGGATGATGTCTAAGAATCTGGATAAAACCGCAGGGTAACCTGCCAGGATAATGTAAACACATGCAGTCAGTGGAATTGTACAACAACTGATTCATCTCCCACATTTAATGTGTATGGAGAGTTCCAAGGACAGCAAAGGGTCTCAAGCAGCACTAACAGATGGCTTTTGGCTTCTTTCCACATTTGAGACCATACCCACCAGTGAGAAGATGAAGCATGTCTTTATGCACACATCTGCTCAGGACACTGGCAGAAGATTTTTGGAGCAGAGGCACTTCCTTTTAAAAGCAGAATTGCTCCAGTAAGAGACTTGGTATTTGTTCCCAACTGAAGGATAAGGTTTCTATAGCAAATGGTAATGTTTATCTCATGTAAAACAACAAGTTATTCCTAAAAGGTGCCCAGATCATCTTCAGTACAGTTGTCCTCCTTTAGTCTTGTCACAAGATAAGAAGGATCTCAGTAGGCAGAGCATCATTGGAGGTGACGAGCCCCAGAGCCAAATTGATTTCACATGTTCTTAGTGCAATCACACCATATTTGCTTCTCTTCAGGTGAAAACTTGATGACCTCACACTACAGACATTAGCTGGGCTATGCAATAAGGCATAGAAATAAACAGCACTTTCTTGGTGAACGCGAGGGCCTGCTATTGACTTGGGTTCTGTTGGTCTGGCACAAGAGCTTCTTCACTGGCCTTCCTTAAGGCCAGTGCTAGGTTAGTGCTAGTCATAGCCTTTTTATATCAGAAGTAACTCACCCTCTGAGATATCATAATCTAAACCATTTTAGGCAGCATGAGTGATTGAGAATTGAAAAGAAAATCCTTCTTCCCATCAATAGTTTAATCTAGCTAAAAGGGAAAGATAATTTTAGCAGATTAAATTATCTGCTTTAAATCAGGTGAATCACTTTCCTCCAGGAAGCTAACGTTTAGACTGTTGGGTGTATCTGTATAAAAACATGGTTGTTGACATTGCTGAGTAACTGTGATACTTTGGATAGAGACAGACTGCAGGTAAGAGGGATTTTGTGACTGCTTCCTGCTAAGTTCTTCACACATACATAGAAAAATCCAGTTTCTAGCATCATTAGGAGTTGGAGTAATAAGTACTCTCTACATCAATGCCCAGTTGCTTTGTTATACATTATCGTGACTTCTACAGAAAATTGCATCTGATAGCACAGCATGTTCTCCAATCAGGATGTAAGTTGGGGTGACAAGTAGGCAAGCTCTGGCTGCACCACAGATGAGAACTCTAGAAAAATTTAAATCAAGCAATCATGGCTTTTGAAGGAAGTCTTGGATCAACGTTTTCAAGTCAGTCTATTTGGACATACATGTTTAATTACATTTCTTATTTTAACCTCTGTTCGTCTGGACTGCTTCAAAAAAATGTCATCCCTGATCACTGCTTTCAAAGCTTTGCTTGATGTGACCTTATATGCCAAAACCCTCTGAAGTGACAAATTACTATTTCAGAGCTCTGTAAAATGTGTCAAGGCACTCAAAACTGAAAGCCCATAAAGCCAATGGCTCAGTCTTGCCCCTATAAAGCAACAAGATTTAAATCTGAATTTTCAAAAGAGCTAACAGTTCGTCAAAGAAAATCATCCTCTATCAGACTATAGAGTTAATTCTGCCCTACATAATACTATGAGCTAATAAGCGATGAGGACTTGGCAGACTTTCACCACATAACATTTGTTTCCTTTGGAGATTTATTTTTACAAGGACCACACACATCTGAAAGTCTTTTAAATACCAGTGCTAGCAAGCCAAAGTCAGCTCAGCCGCTGGGGAGAGAAGGGTGGAGGAATACCTCCATAGCATAGTTTCACCACTCCAAGTCTTGTAACCATCTGTAGAGGCTGTTCAGACTTTGAAGTCAATGGGCTGGACCCTTCTACAGCCTGAATCGCTGGAAACCCCAAAGAGTAGCAGGGAAAAGTTTTCAGTCTGGGGAAGGAGGAGAGGGTGGAAGCAGAAGTTGGGCTCCAAGGCCACCTCCAGCAGGTGGCCAATGTGGAGCCCCTCAGCTGTGCTCCATAGCACCAGTATCTCTGGGGTGAGACCTGTCACTCCTCCAGACCCCAGAGACTGTGCTGAGTCAGTGCATTTGTGCTGCAGCATCACACCCTTGGCAAATGCCCTCAATCTCAGCAGATGACCTTGGCTTCAGATAAGCCCCTGATGAAACTTTAGAGAAAGAGGCATTTACATCCTCTGAGGGATCAACAGGAAGCAGGCTTCAAGTGAAAAGGCCATTTCTTGTGCTAATAAAACCTTTGTAAGTATCTGGAAACAATGCAGCTCATGAGTTATTCAATGAACTCACTCAAGACATTCTCAACACATCCAGTTATAAGAAAGCATTAAAACACATAGTCATCCAAAAGAAAAAATACCTTTTGCACCAGATTTCTTCTGGCTCCGTTGCCTCACTCCTACAAGCAAATCACCACAATCAATAAGTCTTTCTCATCTGAAAACAAATTCCCTGATAGCAGAAAATTAAGTACCCCGCCTCAGTACACACTCATGATAGCTTGCATAAATCCTGGCAGACACAGTGGGTTCCACAAGCCATTTTTTGGTGGCAGTTCAGTGGCAGCATTTTCCCTTAAAGGCAATCTGCAAAGCTTGCAGAAAGAAATGTCTGCCACGTGCATTGCCTGTACCCTGGGGGACATGCAGAACCTCACAGAAGTTGTCAGTACATTTTTGCTGACCAAATTATGTATGATTCATGGTCTACAAGTCCCAGCCAAGGTCATGACAAAGGGAATCACAAGAAATCCAGATGTCACTTTTCTCTGAGATTGTTCATGGGCTGCATTATAGTAGTTAGGAGATTTATAACCAAGAATTTAAAAACTTCTTGATAATTTAATTTTATACAGTAATTCTAACAATACATGATTGCCAGGCTCTCTCAAAATGCCTGATGAAAATAACACTGGTTTAAAAAAACTTTCCTAATGGAATATTAAATGATGGGAAGGAAAGTCCCAAAGCCATCATGTGTGATCTTGTCACATTCAAGTTGGAAATCAACATTCGTCCTTTCAAACATAGATCCTCTCTGTCACTCTGAAGGCAGTGACAGTGAAATCAGATGACACAGAGAGATATCCAAACAGTCCATCTTACAAACTTTAAAATCCTAAAAATAGACCATTTCAGAAGTTGTTTTCCACAGGAGACTTCCACTCAGTACACTCAATCAACACCATCCCAGATCAAGCCCAACACAGGCTACATGATTAGCCATATAAGTGTCCTAGGCAAATACCTTCTCATTATCAAATAGTGAGAATGTGTGATCTACAGAACTAGCATTTTAAATGGAAGACAAAAAGATGCCTTTAGTGGCCTTAGGAGACATTATAGAGCTTTTGAGCTCTGATATTCAGCATGACATAGGACAAAGACTAGAGGTCAAAACAGGGAAAATGACACCAACCTGGAATTATCATAGCCTATCTCAGACTCCTTTTGAACTTTAGTATTACAAGCAATTTTCAGGTCCATGCACCCCAACACGTTGCTCACAGGTAGTCTCAATTCAGGCCCACATCGTCTTTGGAGCACACAGCCCTTACTGGTAGGAAGCTTGCACTCTGGCAGAGCCTGTGTTTATGCCAATGCATCTGGCCTCTGGCAGCAGCACACGGGTGCTGGAAAACTCCCAGGGTAGCTATAAGGCTCTAAGGAAACCTGTCTCTTGGCAGGAGATGAGTAATCAGTATTTAGAGTGTAGATTCTGGCTGAGCTCAGCTGTTGTGTAGAGGCTTTGAGCTGTCAGCTACATAGTAGGAATAATTGTCATTCAGCTTGCTCACCTCCTTCTACCAGCAGTAACAGCTGAGAGATAGAGGTGGTTCAAAGGTTTTTACGCTTTCCAGGAAAGAAGAGAGCAGAGTGGGGAAAGAGTGCTTTCGTGCTATTGTTATATCATTTTCAGGGGATGATTCTAATCTGTTTTATCCTACAAAATTCACAGAAAATGGTGATTTCTCATGGGTGCATATACTGCTTAGCTATCTTACTACTGTGTTCTTCAGACACACATATAATTTATCTATAATAACCTATGACAATAATTGCTTTGCGTCTATACTTAAAGGTAGATACAGCAAGGAAAACTCATTTAGCTAGATTAAAGAAAAACATATCTACTCAAAGTCTCATGCAAATTAGAATATGCAGGCACACTGAAAGACCATTGTTTAAACATCAATGAACTGATATTTCTTGTTTGCATAGCTGCAGTATCTAGCTCTAGGAAGATGCAGACTCATCACCATCAGGCAGAATGGAAAACAACAAAATATGCTGTAACATAAAAGGTCAGCACTGACACCTTCAGTTCCTTTTCTCAAGCAGCCAGAGTCCACACTGCAAACTCTATCCTAAATGAAACCAAGTCTCGTCCTTCTTCTCTCAGAATTACCACCAGGCTTTGAAAAGGCTGGGTCTTGCATGCATCAGCCAGCAATACCCTTTTGTTTCTAGTACAAGGCACACTTGACCACTGTGAGCATGGGAAGGAAGCAGGTCCCAAACATGCGCTGACATGCAGAGCCCTGTCCCTAGCAGCTATTCATGCATCCAGGGATTTTTAGATACCTCCTGAGAACCTACATAAAGCTATGTATACATTTTATCTTTTAAGGAAAGGTTACAGTAATGGAAACATCGTAAGACACTCTGCCTTCTAAATAGCTCTATCTCAAGTGCTAGAAAGCCGATTTGAACTTCTGCATCTCTTCTCCTGTTCCCTCCACACATACCAGAGTTGTGCTGACAAGTGAGAGATGGCTTCAGGCAGTTCTCCTTCTTGTCTACAGTGTGACCATCAACAGACAAGCATGGGGCATCCTCCTGCTCCATTAATATCCCTGAATAGACTCACTGGAGAAAAGCATCGCACTCAGCATGGAGACAATGACTACCAGTGCTTTGGTGCTGACCTTCTTGGAAAAAAAATAGTATCTTTTTTTTTTTTTTCCTTTTGAACATCTACCACTTGATGAAAACTAGGTCATTGTTTAACACTGCAGAGGAGTACTAGATGATGATTTGGGAGCTTTTGGGTAGCAACTGACACCAGAAACTCCTCAGTGCTAATTGTGATGCTATTTTATCTTCAGATTATGCAGGTTCTGTGCATTAGGAAGCCCTCCCAATGTAAGGTTATAAGTTATTACACACTGCTCACAGATTATTTGTTCTTCCTCATTAGATAAAATTCCTAGCCTTGAAAACTTTTTGAACCACAGTATAATTTAGCAGGAAAGTAAGAACCATACCAGAACATCTGGACTAATACCCCAAAGTTTGGATCAAGAGCCAGATCAGAAGAAACTCTTGGCCTCATCTGAAAGTGCTGTCAATTACACTTCTGAATTAATGAGATCTCATAAATGTTACCCAATATCAGCTATTTAAGAACTCAAATTGAGCAAGGATAGGATCTCAAGCACCAGATAAAGCAGGTTTCCATTTTTGACTCAATTCTAAGCAGCTATTTTTCACCACAGAGCTAGAGCCAAGAAGCAGCTACTTGAAAGCTACAAGGAAATGGAGATGTTTCCTGTGACCTCAAACTCCAGAGAAACAAGCTCTAGAGTCACTTAGAGTTGAGTATGTAAATAGGACCTGCTCTCCTTTCATTACAAATTTGAGGATGGTCTTTACACGGGATGCATGGGGGCAAGTGGTTTAAGTCAGAAAAAACAACTGATGAAATGCTGTGGTAGTGCGAAAAAAAAATTGCATTCAATCCTGGCTAGCTGCAAGAAAAGGTTATCAGTAGCAGACGGGCTTTACCAAGGGCCCTGTGGGCTACCATCACAGCCCGCTCCTCCATTAGCGTCAGCTAAACTACATAGGTAAGGACCCTTCTGCAGCAATAGGCTTCAACCCCAGTGCCGTGCGTTCATTAAGTCCAGGCATAACATAACCACCTTTATACCACAGGATGATGATACATTATATAATAATTACCGCAGCTACTACTTTTGTCCATCTCTGCTTTATTCTTACCACCAGAGAAAGATGGATCAGCTGACTGCAGCCCCATTACAGAAACAGGGTACAGCCATGAATACTAAGAGGCCATTGTTTCATTCTTTGTGCCCATGAAGGGCTTTACTGCACCAAGTTAAATATTTATTCTGCTTCCAATTAGAATATCCAAGCTGCTTGTTGTATTAGGTGACTTCCACTCACTAAACAGCCCAACGAATATTTTCAGTTTGATCCTTATAGTTATTAACCCTGAAACCACATGGAACACTCTGCTCAAATACCTCTTATTCAATATTAATTCAAGGCCCACATCACAATATGAATGGTCTTTGCATGTCTCCTGTGTGTGGTCATGACTTGTTTCATTGTGGTCACCCTGCAACGATTGAGCCCTCAGCACTGCCAACTGGCCCATATCTCCAGTTTGTGGGCTAATTCTGTAGAAACAACCCTGAAAGAGAATTATGAAAGGCAGTGCTTGTCTCACTTTTAGACCACACAGGCCCAGTCATCTCCAAGCTGGTCATGCTAGAGTTCTTCTCATTCTTTTATTTACAACACCCTTCCCTCACTTCACGTTGGGACAACCATTTTAGGCCTCCCTTCCTTGCTTCTTCTATAGAAATGTGAAAAGGGGACCTACAGAAAGAAGTCTAATTGTACTTCCTGAAGTGCTAATCACAATCCACATTGCACACACATCGTTGTCACAGACATATTAACACCAGCGCACTTTGAGTTACTGTGAGGTTGGCAAATGTGGCAGAAAATACTTGTGAGGCACAGAAGAAGCGTAAATTCAGTACGACGTAACATAGACCTGCAGAGTGTCCACACTGGACAGCAATCACTTCAACCTCCCTGCAACCCTCATCCATGATGTGTGCCGCTTCCTTGTGCCATAGGTATCAGTAAGACACCAACGATGCCACCTTGTGGTAAATCTGAGCATCANGCCTTTCCTTGTATGGGAAATGGTTCACTCCCTTAATCATCTTTGTAGCCCTGTCCTGGACTCTCTCCACCAGTTCCCTGTCCTTCTTGAACTGAGGGGGCCCAGAACTGGACACAGTATTCCAGATGGGGGGGTCTCACCAGGGCAGAATAGAGGGGGAAGAGAACCCCACTCAACCTACAAACCACACCCCGTCTAATACACCCCAGGATGCCATTGGCCTTCTTGGCCACAAGGGCACAGTGCTGGCTCATGGTCATCCTGCTGTCTACCGGGACCCCCAGGTCCCTTTCCCACCATGCTGCTCTCCAACAAGTCAGCTCCCAACCTATACTTGTACCTGGGGTTGCTCTTGCCCAGATGCAAGACTCTACACTTGCCCTAGTTGTATTTCATTAAACTTCTCCCCACCCAACTCTCCAGACTGTCCAAGTCTCACTGGAAACAGTTGAAACAGTGATTCCTGTTGAGGGGCCCCCACTGATCAGTTAGGAGTGACTGCTGCTCACGACCATGCTGTTGGGTCCCTAAAAAGGAGAGAAAGGACACATGGAGACAACAAGCAGTCACGATGCTCTATTAGAAGCACTGCTTTAACTGTGGGCCATGAAATCCTGGAAAAGGACTTGTAGGAACAACAGCTAGTCCAACTTTTATATGGACTGCTATAGCAAGAAAGAAATCAGTAACCTCCCCTTCCACCCCTTTGACACAGCAGCAAGAAGCTAGGAAAGGAAAGATCCTGGCTTTTTGGATTGGTGACATGCAAGGACAATGCAGGCTCTGAAGCATGGCCACTGTCATCCCAAGCCAGGAAGCAGCAGCACGGGTCTCACCCAGTTACAGAACTGACAACTGTGTAACGACTGTTCATCATAATATGCAGTGTCTGCTCAGCATCACATTACATCCTGCTAGAAGTAAAGTGATCACTTTTGATGTGAAACTCAGGTGAGGCTGAACAAGACATTTAGTATTTACTGATAATGGATTTAATTCAAAGGAACTGATAGCGTTATGTTTCAACTGCCTCTGTGCAATCCAACTCCCACACCTTTCATTTTACACATTGGGATTTATCACCCCCAAAGTGAAAAAGGAACACAGACATACTCTGGATTTTGCCTTACAAGAACATCAAAAGCAGAATGACCCTTACTTAAACTATATTAGCTTATCATTTGAGCTTTTTGAAGGGAAAAGAAGCCCCGGAGATGGAATTTTAGCTTAGTCAATATTACATTAAAATGTCAGCTGTAATGTGCCTTATTTGATTCAAGTCAGACCAAATGAAGGCTTTGCAGATGCTAATTATTGTTTTGTTTCATGTGGCCCGTTGGGTGATGATAGTAAGAAACCATTTCAAATTAGAATAGACAGTAGGAATAGGCTCCCTGCATGACAATACAGCTTTCTTCCCTTTAATGCAAGGTCTCCTAAGCCAGTGCAGACAATCTATTGAAGGACTTAGAAAACACTTGAAGAAAATAAGTTTTCAGGCACTTTCACTTCAGGCTTGCTTGACCCCCTTTTGTAGGTGTCCTGTTTGCTGCCCCCCATAGGAAGCAGTTAAATGCTGTGCCAGCAGATGGCAACCCAATAAAAGTCTGTATTTATAACAGCTGCTTGAGCCACCACAGCCCAGCAGAGTGGGCAGCCAAAAGAAAAGTAGCAAGAGGATCAGAGAAGTTCTGTGACACTGCAGTTAAATCTTTACAGTAGCTCAGAGACTAAAGAGACTATCTGACTGTTTTAGACTCTGGCCAACCACTCTGCAGTAGAGACACCTCCATGGTGTTCCCTGAGCATACCATTTTGATAGCCTTTAACTCATTCCACAAAAACCTTACTAGTTTCTCAATGCTAACACATGGGAAGTTCACACCACATGTGTGTGGTTACTAACTGCTGTGACTTATCACTGTCAGAGTCTCACTTTTCACTTCCACACCCCTGATGAAGATCAGATGCAAGTGGTTTCCTTTGACCAGTGATGTCCAAAGCACAGCTTTGAATTCACACACACTGGCATTTCAGGTAGCATAAAACCATGTGCACACACCCCATTTTCTGCAACTCCCCATGCCCAGGATTTCCTTTTGTCTAGCTCTAGGAGAACTCCTACTTCATGCTGTGAATTGTTGTCCAGGCACATTTTGCATCTTCCTTCAGCAATTTGTGGTATTGGGTGGTTAAGGTTTACATGCAGAAAACATTTTCTATATTGCTTTAAGCTTTCAGAGTCTGCCCATGTTTCAAAGGCTGTTATGTAGCCAGTCTGATGTTTCCCACAGAGTTAACGTACTGCCTCTTTTGAAGTAGCAGTGCTTGCCCACAGCCGCAGGTGCCCAAGAACCTGTCAGAACTGACTGAAGCTACAGCACAAATTCAGACAAGCCACAACCCATGACCCACATGGTGTTGATCCATGTTTCCATCAATAGCCCAGCTCAGGATACCTCCTTGCTGATATGCCTTACCAGCCTGGCCTACACAGGGCACATGAGAAATATCTGTTCAAGATTAGACCCAAATCTATTCTTGAGTCTGTACTTCTGCATCTACAAAAAGAAGATTTTTAGACTTACTGCTCAGTCTTCTCGTCACTTGTACAAACCTTTAATCCAGCACAAGCTTCAGCAACAAGTTTTCTCAAGAAGGGATGAGAAATTGAAAAACGTCCCTACACAGGATGTTAACTACCAGGACAAACACATATGGAAGGACTACTTGAAGTGACCGTTCTGGAGTCATTAGGGGGGGATAGGAGTAAACTTTCTAGTTAGGAAGATTACAGCAACATCTAGATAATTAATAGGGTAGGAAACAGGAGGTCCCATCCATTGATCTTCTGATGGAGCTGACACTTCTAATTAGGATCTGGAGTTGCTGTGTTGGAGGGCTGCTTTCCACTCCCCACCCAGGATAGAGATTAGCAGTAGTTTTGTCATGTTGGCTGAAAAGCTAATAATTTTAGGAGATGCATTTAGATTTCAGAGAAGGGCTGCTTATTAATATTCATCTCAGTCTCTATAAACGTATTTAGTTTAGTAGGATTTAGTAGGTTGTGGATGTCAGTTGTGTCACTGTGCACATCATATTTGTCACAAAGCAGGGGTCATATTAGGTCATGTGGGTCTCAGAGCAGGAGTGAACTCACACTGTAATAGAGATGGGTACTAGCTCACTAGCTGTATGATGCAGAAGGTGGCTTATTTGTGTTTCTGCTGCAGTGACAGGAGCTGATCAAGTCCCAGGACAAGCACACAACTCATAAGCAGCTGCCACAAGCAGCAGTCCTTTTCTCAATCTCTGGGGCTGCCCATATTTGTGGCATCTCATACTAACTTTAAGCTACTGCTCCTTAACAGAGAAGACAGATCCCTTCTTCTGAGCTTCTCATTCACATAATCACTCTTCTTAATCTTGTGTTTCCTAAACACCTTTGAACATTCCTTCACTCCAAAGGGATGTAGATAGCCCTAATCCAGACCATACTTGTTGGTACCCACCACAGCTTCAGCTTTGCTATTCCCTACCAAAACTCTGTTCTGCAATTAAGCCACAGTTAAGCTGAATATAGAAGTCCCAAAGTTGGCACAGTTTTCTAGACTCTCCCCAGACCTATCCCCAACGCACCGACCTTTTTCACATGCTTCCACTCGCTTTTCCATTCATAAGAACTGGTTCCAGATAAGAAAACTTTTTGCCTGTGAGTGGCCCAAATCAGTTTTGACCACAGCAGAAGCAGAATATTCACTGGCTTAGCTACCCTATTGTAAAGCCTCTGCCAGTGGCAAAGTATCCAAGAGGATATACAATGGCATCCATGAGCAACCTGCTCTAGGGGGAGGTGTCCCTGTCCGTGGCAAGGGGGTTGAAACACTGATGATCTTTAAGGTCCCTTCCAGCTCTAACCATTCTATGAGCAAAGTCACAGCATAGAAGACCAAAAGCCTTGAATCCAAGGAAATAAGATTTCTAGAGCACCAAAACAGAGAACACAAATACCATTCCAAACATCCCCTACTAAGTTACTCACAAGTTGGGAGAGGCTGCATCACCTAAGCTAGCAAAAGAACTTTTGGTTCCTTTATGTTCCACACACCAGCTGGAAAAAAACAGGCATAGGATGGATAAAAGTAAGGGTGAGCCATCCTAAAGTAACAGCCATCATCAGAATAACAACACCAGGGATAAGAGGTGCTACTACACCTTTGTTATAAAACAGTCTGCTCCATGTCTCAGTCAGGAAGTCCTGGAGCAGATTCAGAGCCATGTTAAAGAAAGATGTCTTAACTAGCAGTGAACACATACTACAGAAATAAAGTAGGAAATAACTCATTCTAGTAAAACTATTCCCTGAAGTAAATAACATTGGATTGTTTCTGGAATAACTAGCTCATTACTTCAGCCTGTGGCAGAAGCAGCAAGTGCCAGCCATCTGGAGTGCTACATGGCCTGTTGCCAGCACAGCTCTCTGATGCTGTGGAAGAGGTGGTGAGCAGGGGTGAGTTAAAGCAATGAGCACATGTACAGTACAGACAGAAAGGAGAGCAAGGGAAGGAACATGTAAGAAAGACTGAAGAAGAGAAAACTACTTTTAAGAAGTCTGCAATTGATATCTAAGGAAAAGCAAGCAGATGTTGGAAACGAGATTATTTCCAGTCTGCTTGCTAGCATGAAAATAGGAGAAAAGATGTGCTAACCAGAGAGCAAGATTAAGAGAAAAAAATACAAAGCCATTCAGGATAGTGTTTCATTCACCACACTGAGTCAGGAAATCTTAGAGCAGTGAGAATACCATGAACTGAACACCAAACCCACAGCAGGGACATCAAAATACAGCTCTCTACCATACATAACAATACAAAGCTTGTCCCCCTTGCTAAGGGAACCCAGCACCTGTAACACTTTATGTACAGCCTTCCTACAGACTCTGCTTGGTGTCTTTAGTACAAGCCATCACAGAGACTTTCCTTAATTTATTCTGCTACTACTACACAAGAAGCGCCCAGGTGAAAACAGAGTCTTTACGCAACCTGTAACATTTTTTTTTCCCTTTTCAGATTAAAGCTCAATACTATACCTATTTGTTAGCATATAAGCAGCTGCTGTCCAACCACACACACACTTTCTAGGGGAACATGGCTACAAAAAAAAAACCCAAACCCCCCAAACTAAACAACAGCACGACCGTAAAAAACCAAGCCATAGCAATCACCCAGAAGAAACACTATTTGCAACATAAAGAAAGAGATCTCAAAGCATCAAATCCTAGTGACTTTAACAGATCACAAAATAACTATCAGAACCTACCAAACAATTTCTCCTCTAACATTGTTTACATACCTATTAAATAAAGGCTTGCTGGCAAGGATTGGTTCAAAGTAAAGGCCAGGTGTGGCCATTCAGTGTACTTCATAGAAATAGGGTAGGATGTTTTTTTCCTGGTACTTACTGATGTTGGTAAGGTAAGGCTAAAGAAATTGCAAAACTTTGATAGTGTATAAATCTTGTAGTAGTATAAGAAGCCTATTGTTCTTCTCTGGTTTCTTAAAATCTGAGTTCTTTATGCTGTGATCAAAGCCTGAATCTAGAAGTTAGGATGGCTGCGTTTACCTTCTGTTGACGTGAGGTTATCAATCAGCCTGTGATACTCTCCTCTTAAGAAGTTAGGGCCTCTAGTGAGTGCCTCCCCCATTTTTCCTTCCTTGTTCCCTTAGGCTTCTTAAAGAAATTATTCTACTGTTTAGGAAACTGCATGTGAGAGTCATGCTTGTAGAGAGCTAATGCAATATTGCTGTGCTGCAGAGTGGGTATCTCCCTCTTTGGAAGCAGGGGAGAATAAAGCCTTCTCTGTAAAGAACAGACAAGCTGGGTTTTGGATTAAATGTGACAAATAGTTTTGTATTTTTCTCCCAAATTTAAGTGTGCTAGTTTAGGCTGATTCTAAGGAGAAAATGTTATACCAGTAGATGATCAAGATGCCAGCAGCTAACACTGATTTAGCCAGTCACAAGCTAGGAAACCAGATCAGTGTTCATCTGATTTTGTTTGTCACAGACAAAGCAAGACAGCTACTTCTGAAGCTGCTGTAAAACCTGAGTAGTAACACTTGGGCAATAGCCTACCCTGAGGTTGCTGGTCAGCCCCAGATGGCTTCTGGTTGTGCCATGCTGTAAAGTTTTTAGTAGCTGCTGATGCTGTGGCAGGGCCATCTTTTGTCAGCAACCAGCTTTTGGGTCTTGGATTTTAGCTGTAGTTTCTGCTGAAGATTCTCAATGAATCTGCAATGTTTGCTACAAAAAAAACCCCGTTTTTATAAAGTTATAAACATTGTTGTGTAGTATTTATTGTCTAAATAATTTGCTAAATATCCTGGAGCCCTGAGACTTTTGACAGTGTCCAGAAGCAATGACTGGTAGAGGTTATTTGGGAACTTTCAACCGGGATCTGCTATACAAAGTGGTTGCCATTGGATATTCCTTTTTATTCCTGCATATTGATGCCTACTGCTCTTTATAAATTAATATTGACACCAAGTAAAACAGCATAATAGGATATGCAGTGAAGATGTGGTTGATGTTTTGGGCTTCTAGCATGACAATCTATTATTTTTCAGTGACAGAAATCCCCAAAGTAATGAAATTATTATTGCTA
Organism: Nycticryphes semicollaris; assembly: GCA_013400055.1. Lineage (NCBI taxonomy): Eukaryota > Metazoa > Chordata > Aves > Charadriiformes > Rostratulidae > Nycticryphes > Nycticryphes semicollaris. Next base: position 2,345,318 of record VXBJ01007013.1, on the reverse strand, counting down.
TGGGTTAAATATCAGTCAGATTGTGTACTCGGTGAGATCTGAACTAACTTTTTATCACTGCAGGGATTTCACAGATGTAAGTGGAAACAGAATGTTATTCTACCCTCTGCACCCCAGAAACTGCACTGCATAAAAAGATGGGTGGCAAGGAAAAGAGCCCTGTCATTCAAACGTCCCACTCACAGACCTGACCATGGGGTCAAGGAAACCAGGGAGCTTCTGGGTACAGCAAAGGTTTCCCTTCAGAGAAGCCTCCTGTGAAAACTCACAGCTCTTCCTATTATGAATCCAAACGTACTTTGAGTTCAGGTGCAAGCAAACTTTAGGATTAGGGTTAGGATTAGGATTAAGAACAAAGGCAGGGTGATGACTTTGTTTTGAACCTTTATCCCACTTCCTACCTACTTTGGCTCTTCATCCCCTGGGCAAAGCATAACTACAGGTAGTAAATATGAGAATAATTCCCATCTCAAAGGAAAAAGTAGATAATGGAAACAAGCAAAGCCCTCAGAAGAACAGTGAGCCAAACTAGACATAGAATTTCATGACTAGCCAAGACAAAATACCTTTCTAGCCATTTCCTTTCTCCTGCTGACCTATTAACTTCTTGGTAGTTGATGATGCTGCATCAGGTCCCTTTTCTGTCACCTACCAGCTTTTGGGTCCTCAGTTTTTAGGTGCACTTTCTGCTGAAGAGTCTCAGTGAATCTGCATTGTGTGAGCTACAAGCAGTTGCTATCTCAGCCTAGTTCCCTCCTTGGCTCTTGTTCTCCACCACTCTCTCACTGTCATCCTCTGTTAGTTCTGTCATTGCATCTCATGGGTTTTAACTTGTTGTCCATTACTCAAAGACATTAATTACAGAGATGATTGCTTTTATATGCTGTAGTCCTAGAGAGATTTGGAGATTCATGGTTGGATAATTCATCTTGGTATCACGTGCCTCTGAGGAAGGCAGAGTGATGGCTGAGCTTGCTGTTTTGCAGGTAACGTTACTGAAGGGCATCAGTATGATCTCCAGTCCTTACAGACAGGAAAGTAAGATCTCCCAAAAGTTGTTTTAGCCCATTGTATGGGTCATTAGGGCAACTCAGCAGAGATTTCTCCAGTTGTTGCCAAGGGGAGCCTGGCGAAGAAATGTCTGTTACAGTAAGCACAGCAGCGTTTCTCTTTCAGCCTTTTGCATATGATCTCCTTCCTTTTCTTGTTGAAAGCTCCTGCTTTCAGCTCTCCAACTGGAACAGCTTTCATGGCAGTGCTGATCACTGGGCATTATTGCAGTGGTTGAGGGTGGTTGGAGGCTGTGTCACCTCCCTACTAGGCAACACAAAGCCTATCCCAATCCATGTATGAAAGAATGTACATAGTCCTCTAGTAACACAGACTTGATATTCTGGATATGGAGAATTTATCTTTAAATACATGGGTAGTTTGGAAAGCCAAAAGGAACTGTTAGATCCTCAAGTCCTTAACTAGATCCTTAGTGTAACATTTCAGTAAAGATATAGAGCCAATGAGCCATTACATCACTATGATTTCCAACAGAAAAACATTTACGCTTAATCTGAAGACATCAACAATAGGAAGCATCATGTCCATAGGTTTTGTCTCAAGTGGCACACTGCCTGCAGTTGCTGAATCCTTCCAGGCTATGCAATGGGAAGAAGTGTCTACTGGCACTTACTGAAGCAACTCTTCCAGCTACTAGGGAAAAAGATGTGCTTTCAGGCCAAATCCAGGAGCTCACCTTCTTCAAGAAGACATTTATTAAAACCTCATCCAGTTCTTTCGGGCAAAACCCACTAAAGCAGCAGGAAGCATACCTGAGTGATGGGGAAAAAAAAAAAAAGTAAGAAATCCGTATAAGGGGTGCCCAATGTAACAGCTGATCCCCTTTTCTGTTTCCCTAAGGTCATCTGTGCTAGGAAGAAGGCTGTGATTTGCTGGTTTCAGCCAACTAATTAGAAAAGGGGTTGTGTGAGTAAGCAGGTAGCTTGGGAGCTGAACTTTTGTGAACACAGCAAATTTCATTTGTGCAAAGAGAAATGTGGGGTTTAGGCTGAATTATCAAATGAATTATAATGAGATCACTTGCCTTTGCAGTGATTTAATTATCAAAGATTTTCTAAATTAAGGGAGGGGGAAAACCATAAGAGGAAAAGAGCATTTCCTGAGAGAAATGTCAGCTTGCTAGTTGTGTCCCTTTCTTGGAGATGTAAGGCCAAGGTCGTTAAGGAAGACGACATGCTACAACTGTTTGTGATGGTTTGTGTTACCCAGCACCAGCTTTTCCATGACATGGCATATATATTGCCATGTAGACATTAAAGCGTAAATCAAAGCATTCAAGTGATTACTTTGAGTGCTGAAGACCACTATCATCCCCAGAACAAGGACAGTCAGGTACCATCATACTTACTGAACCCTTATCAGACAGAAAGATAAGAGAGCAAAGAATTAAGCCAGTTTCACAAGTGATTGAGTCACAGAAAATTAATTCTAGGAGAGAAATCTAGGATAATGCTCAGAGCTGCATCAAGAAATAGGCCTGATCCTCAACATACCACGAAGTACAGGAACTATTTCTAGAAAAAAATGTTATTAGTGGATATTAGCAAGATTAGCTAGAAGACATCCAAACTTCCAGTTCAAAGCATCATGGGAAGATGAAGCATGCTGAAGATAATTGTAGGAAAGCTGGTCTGCACCAGCCTACTAGCAATACAGAGTCCAAAACCAGGGGGAGAAAAAAATATATTTAAACCTTTTAACCATAGAGTGAAAATTGGCAGTGTCCCATGGATTCTGGGAGGAACAGCAGTAGTAAGTAAATAAAAGATTAAAATTATGGATATCCCAACACTGCCTATTCTCTCAGCATATTAGACCTATGCCCCGGCCTTCTTCACGCCATGAACCCATGATGAACTGGATCATCCATCATGAAATGGATCGTGCACCATCAAGCAGACCTCTGATACCCAATGATCTGCTCTATGGTGCCTTGTGGGACAGTTGCATTCTCTTTCACCCATACCCAGAGATTTTTTGCCTTGTATTTTTTGTGCTACATAGAAACCTAGTAATGGAGTTAAAATTCCCAGGCACCAGCAGCTCAGATATTACTGCGTGAATTTGTTACCGTTGCTAATACTTGCTCATGGAACCAGCTCCAGGCCTTGTATCCATATTTTAAATCAGGAACTGAGCTCAGTTCAGACCCAAGTACCAGTCAAACCAGGCAGCACTCATCTCCCCCATCATTAGCTTTTGGGGGCAATAGCATACCACTTAAATTTAATCCCAGTTTATGTCCATGTTGACCCAGCAAGTTGAGAGCTGTTGCGTCATTTTAAATAAACCTTTCTTCTGACAAGGCTTTGGCTTGTCCTTGCACCACTTTGTGCTGCTGAAACATTGTGGGTGCAAGTCAGGAGCAGAGTAAACCATAAAACAGCTAAGTTAAACTCTCTGACTTTGAACACAGACAAGCAGAAAGGCATTCCAATGGGCTTCTGTTCTTACTGTTGAGCATTGTCAGTAGGGATACTATTTTAACTGCTGTGTCCTTTCTGGCACACTGCTTCACTTCCAGATTGCAGCAGAAGGCAAAGAAGCTTCAGCAGCACATCAGGAAATGAAAATAGTACTCAGCCTGTTATAAATATTGGGAGGTATTTCAATATATTGAGAAATGAGCAAGATCAGGGGCAATGGAAATGCTGCTCTTGCTGCTTGGATGGGTGGCACTGGAATTCTTCTGTACATGTGCACTCACTTCAGTTGTTTCTCTCTAGTTCTTTCCGGCAGGCCAGCATGTTTCCTGTGCAAGAAACTTATCCTCTTTCTCAGATGAATTATCTGAAGTAGCTCGGACACTTTAACATTTCTTGTCAGACTCATAAAACGAATCTTACCTCAGCTGGCAATGAATCTGATGTGCTGTGACAGTCACAAGCAGGGCAACAAATAACATGATTAAATGTCAGTAGATTTGAGGAAGACCTCAATGTCCCACTACCAGGAAGAACAGGATGTGCCTCCAAAAGTGACAGTCCTGATTTCTGCATACAGGAATGTGTGAACGTAGAGACTGATATATCATCTTTTATTAATGTATGTTTTCTTTGAAAAGAGTTATTCATTTGTGGACCTTGTCTTACCATTAGCTCTGAGACTGTGTTTTTCTGTGACAAAGAGCAGGACAGAAATCTCTGTTGTCTTAATTTATTTTTAAAAAACATTTCCCTGTCTACAGAAAATATTTCATAGGAGAAGACAGCTTCTATACCATAGGACATGCATTGCAAATTGTGTGTACATTGTACACAACATCAAGGCAGCTTGTGGAATTATAGCCCTGAAAATGAAATATCTCAAAATACGAAAAGGCAAGAGAAATTTTATTGAAAAATAAAAAAAAACCCATAGAAAATACTACCACTAGAAAAAGTAGTGGTGCAAATCTTCCTTTACTTCCTACTTTAAAGGAGCTCAGCTAGTTCAGGAAGATTTAGAATTTAAATTCCCTTCAGAGAACTTCTATTTAAATGAGCAGAGTTCATTATACTGCAAAATGTTCGGATGTTGTTCTTCAGTGGATGGACTTTATTTACCTCCAGTTTAATTTAAGCTACATCACTGAAATGGACAGAAAGACTGATCAGAGGGACTTCCCAAGGCAAAATCACTGCCAGCATAGAAAATATACTTCACCTTTGCTATTTCCTTTTAACTGTTGGCAAGTGCATTATTTAAAAGTAGACTGGGTGAAGTAATTGCAAATGTACTGCAGAGAAGAGCCTTCACTGTGACAGGGAGAAGGGATATTTCCTTTCCTAATAACTCTGCTTTTGGTGAGAAAGAAATATGCTCACTCAAGTCACAGCTCAGTGGATGCACAACCAGGTGCAGAGAGGAGGTGCCAGTTCAACTGTGGAACCTGTAACACTTCATCTTTCCCTTGTGTTTTGCTTTTTTTTTTTTTTTTTTAATTCACCTGCTTTTCCTTACTGGTAGCTGAACTCTTGGAATAGCCTCTGCTTACCAGAACATACAGTGAGTGAGAGAGCTGAGAATGAACTGACTGGTGTGAGGAAACTTCAAGGAGCTGCAGCCTACCACAAATGGTGACCTCTTAGGATGTCCTTTGGGTTTTACTGGGAATACAAACATGAATACCTGGATGTCACCCTGGGCCAGAAAGAGTAAAGCAGACAGTAAAATTTCTGAACTGTCCTCAGTTCTGTACTGTGATTTAACACTTAAATCTCTTCCTTTATTTTTTTCTTTATTTTTTTCTTTTTTGTTCTTTATCACCATAGAAAAGGCACATTTGTTTTCCTAAGAGTGACAAGCTCTTATCCGTCTAGTACAGCCTGGAGCTTTCCTACAGTCCCTGTGAAACAGAGGAGAGCCTGTGCTGTGCCTTGGCAGTCACCAGAATCAAACTCTTACAGCAACAATTATTTTCTGCAAAGGGGCTAAGAACTGCTGAGGTTCTGCTGTGGCAGTGAGTGATAAAGATTAGCTAACTCTGCTAATGAGATATGTAGATACTTAGTCAATCTCTGAATTCAAGAGCAGTTGGCTGATACCCAGCCAACCAAAAAAGCAGATGCTAAAACCTTGTTTAATATTCTGCTGACAGCGCTGTGGAGGTCACATGTGAATAAATGGGAAACAGCTGCCCACTGTTGTTTTTCCACTGCAGCCCTGTCCAATATGACCCACTCACTGAATTATGAACATTGCAATGAACTGTCTTCGCTCCTGTGAGTTCTGTGTGAGCCTGGGGTGAGGGAGGATGATTTGGAAAGGACAAGGATGAACAGTGTACAGAAAGAGTTATAAGGAACAGGAAAGACATTGAAGTGGGAACAACACACACACACACACCGTATTTTAAGAAACAGATACTGCTAAAGCAGCAGTAAAACTCAGATCTGAGGAACTGACCAAGTACTAGACCTCGTAAAAGGTCTCTCCATTCTTGTAAGAGGATGTATCTTGATTGCCAGCATGTTTTGAACAAGGCTTCTCCAGTGGCATAAGCATGAGCTGCTGTATCTTAAGCTACAAAGCCAGGTCCTTTGAAACAAATCAGGTCAATCTCTGTCCTGTGATGAGCAACAAGAATTTGTCAGTGAGTTACACCAGTCCACTCCTGGCTGCAGTCTCAGAGCTGTGGTAACATCCAACACTGATATGGTGAATTCTAGAGGGTCTGCCATTTACATGACTTCAGGTAGGCTAATTTAGCCCACAAGGGAGCACAGCACCTCTACATGCTGCAAGCCATCTGTTAGCCTCCAGTAACTGAGCAATTCAGCTTTTGCAAGGGACCAGGTCCCACTCTTAGTGCTTGTCAGGCCACACCTGGAATACCGTGTTCAGTTTTGCTCCCCACTATAGAAAATATAGGTAGACAAGCCAGAGAGTGTCCAGAGAAGGGCCACCAAGATGATCAAAAGTCTGGGAAGCCTGCCATATGAGGAAAGGCTGGGAGAATTGGGTTTGTTCAGCGTTGGGAAAAGAAAGCTTAGGGACCTTATCACCAGGTTCCAGTATTTAAAAGGTGGCTACTAAGAAGATGGAAATGTACTTTTTACAAGGAGTCACATGGAAAAGATGAGCATGCTACTCCTGGGCAGATTCCAATTGGACACAAAAGGACAATTTTTCAGAATGATAACAATCAGCCTTTGGAATAATCTCCCCAGGGAAGTGGTGGATTCCCCAACATCAGACATTTAAGAGTCAGCTGAACAGGGGCCTGGGCCATCTTGTCTAGACTGTGCTTTTGCCAAGAAAGGTTGGACCAGATGATCTTTGAGGTCCTTTCCAACCTGCTATTCTATGATTCTATAAAACATTGGTGGCTAGGTTAGTATTCAAAGAACCGGTCCCTACGCTAACATCAGCCCAAATGTGCAGTGGATGCTAAAGAAGGGTAGCTATAGCCTGTACTGGTGATGTTACTGTGCAGTAAAGTTTGCTTCAGAACTGCAGTCTCAGTACATATATTGGGTATGGAGCTAGCTGCAACGTCAGTGATGAAGTCACCAACACCACACTCACAAACAGCTCCTCCAAGGAGCCTACCTCTGGGAAGTGAGCACACAAGCAGTGGAAAAAGCACCTGGGGAAAGTGTGGCTTCACCAAGGAGTGACTGTAGCACAGCCCAGCAGAGCATTGCTATCACAAGCTTTGATCATCAATACCAAGGCTTTGGATCTGGGTAATATGTGAGTGATCTCTTCAGTTATCTGTATGATGAACTCAAATGTTTGCATTAAACTAGGCAGAGCACCCACTGCAGCCTGGTGGGGTCCACATACGGAAATTTCTAGAGTGGTGTAAAAATCTTGTAGCTGATGATTTTGGTTCTGCTCCAAGCTCATGGAAATTGAGATTTCCACATTTTAAAGCAGTGGCCCTTAGAGGTCTAATCTCTTACACTGTCATCCCATTTAAATGCATACATTTATTGCCAGGATAGTCTTTTCATGTCTGACCCCTGCTGAGAATCCCAGAACATCACACACATGCTGTACCTGCTCCAGTTACAGTTTAAGAAAGAGACCAGCAGCTCATTGCATTATTCCTGCATTTGGTACTCTTCCTCTTTATTATTTTGAGCCTGTCATTAGAAGTAGAGCTGAAGCAGGAAGAAATGTTGGTAAAAAAACTGCACACAGAAGCAGTAATGTGCCTTCTCATGCCTATTGCACAGGACTAAAATCCTAAGAAACGGAAATGGGGATTTTATTGGCATTAGCAGGTAAGATGGCAAATTACTGTCTCTTCCAGAAGTGGAAATAAGGCATTTGAAAGCTTTACAGAGGGCGTTGCTAGCACTGAACAGATGCTGTCACAGACTTAGTATTTTGTAAAGTCATTGCCAGAGAAGGGCCTTTGCGTCTCCAGTGGCAGTCACATGGGTGTATGGAGAGTAGACCTGGCCCAGAATGTTTAAATGTCTTTAATCTGGATACTTGGAACTTCTGTTTAAGTAACAGGGACCTCCCAGAGAAAAAGGCCAGTCTTCAGCAACAGCATGGCATCTATCATGTGTCTCTTTTCAGTATCCTCCCCTGCAGCAATGCACATCTCATTTGGCCACTACTACCCAGCAAAGAGGCTTCCTACTGCTTCACAGGACAAGAAGCCTCTCTCTTCAGAAGAGCATCACCCGATTTCAGCACAAGATCTATGTGGCAAAATAGTCAGTGTTTGTTGCTGATGCCTAGCCACTGGAGAAGTCTGAGGTTTAAGAATCTGGGGGAAGTCGGCAAAATCATTCTGAGGGATGGATAAAACCTCCTGCTTTCAGTGAGAATTGAGTGAGGTTGTGCAGAGCAAGGCAAGGTGTGGTGCACATTTGAGATCTGAGAGAAAAAAGGACGAGACGACCAAGCAGTGGACTTCAATTGTGTCATGCGGGAGAACCATGTGGTGAATTTTTCTGGGTAGAGTTCTTTGTCTGTATTGAAAACATGTCTTCATCTATGAAAAGTGAAGCAATAAAGCAACTTTTGTTGATAACATGCTAAAAATAGAGAGATCAGTCTTCTGATAAAAAGGGATGCTTTTTGCCCAGTCTCTTCACAGAACAGAGACTTCACAGACAACTTGATCCTAAAGACAGAAGGAAAATGTACATAGGCTGTGAGCGGGACCAAAACTGGCTATTAATAATCAGGCACACAGTGACATTTATTCTTTGCTTCATCAAAATTGAACAAGAATTAAGTGTAACTGACCAGTGAGTATGTTCTGTTGCTGACTCAAAGTCTGGGGAAGAGGGAGCTTGTGACTGCTATCAGGCAAACAAAGGCATCAAATGGAAACACCCCTGGCTTTACCATAAAGTCTGCTTTCACAACTTTCACGACTGCTGTCATGACTCAGACTGAGGGTTTGTCCACTGTTAGTGCAACAGAATAAATGCTACAAGTTGTTTTATAAAGAAACGTCTAGTGAAACAGAGTGGGACCTCAAACACAAGCACTATGCAGTTTTTTTTCATTTCTTTTCATCCTGTCTGCTCTCTTCCTCTTCAGCACTCTAAAAGCACCAGTTGGTGATTAAAGTCTGGAACTAGGCCTCAAGACCCATCTCTACTTAGAATTCACTGGTAATGTTGGTTCCTATTATTGTGACAATAGTGTAGCATCTTTTAATCCTTTGAATGGGGAATAATTTAAAAATTGGTTTATGTGATGTAATTCTTTTCCTGCTCCCTCACTGCAGCAGAATACAGTGGGATAACACAGGGTCACAGGGTGCAGTGTCAGGGCAAGGCATGGGGTCTACGTCACAGCACAGAACTATGGGGCTCTTTGGCAGTAAATGGCAGATGTTAAGGCACAAATACTTTGGGGTAGAAGTGAGAGCAGTGCTTAGTGAGTCATGGCAAGAGAGGGATCCCTGCTACTGGGAAGGATCACTCCTGGGAAGTGTATTAAAGAGAAATACCTCAATGGTTTATGATGCAAAGGAAGAAAGTGCAGCTATTTTTCCCACTCTGATGTCCCGGACTATCTCATGGGTAAGCACCAATGGGTTCTCAGGTTCACCCACAGGTTAAATACAAAAGAGGTCTTATTCCCAGACACATCTGCAATGTTGATATTTGTCCCAGGAGGCGCTATGTCCCTCTGCACCAGAATCCCCATGCAGACAGAGGCCATCAGGAACATCTTAGCTGTAAGATGAATTTCCCTTTGTGGTACAGGTAACCACAGGCAGCCACCCAATGACAACGGGGCTGAGAAGCGCTGATTCAACATACTTTTTTCAGACCCACGGTATATCAAGTACCTTGCTTGAGCAAGGCCATATTGAGGAAGGTGACAGAAGCTCTGAAGCACATAGCATGGCATTGGATTAAATCTTCTAATGGGCTTTTGTATCAATTGAGTAATTTTTAAGCTTAAAATATGATGACTCTTTTAGTACAATTGGCAGCAGCCTAGAATTCCTGTACAGAACAGATACATCCAAAGGGAAGGTTTCTTCAAAGTTGCAGTGAAAAATACTGGCAGATCAGAGATGGCAGTGATTGCGTCTATGACTGTTTTTCACTGTCCTGCTGTAAAGCTTTCAACCACGTTTCCTCCAAACGGGTTTAGAAAGAGTTCATCCAACCCTGGATGGAAATGCTGATAGCTGAAACGTTGAAGAGTGTGGGTGGCAGAGTTCTCTCAGCTGCATATTTTGTAAATGAGAACCGAGAAAAGGGATTTTTCTTCTTTAAGACTGAAATTAAAACAAACAAACCAAAGAAATAAAAAGTAATGTAATGGGGTCATCACAAAATTGTTCTTCTTTCAGTATAAACTGACATAATTATTATTTAATGATAGCAATTGAAGAACTGGTCCCCTTCAATATAGGCATCAGCCCATCTGTTAACTGTGAATCATGCAAATAATGTGACATTGGAGACTTCAGAGAAGGATTTAACTATTTGCAGATAGTATTCCCCATATTCTACAAACTGTGCATTCAGCTTTGTCTGGCTGGGAGGATTTGGTTAGAATTCAGAGAATACCTGTGCATATTTTAAAAGTTCTGGAAGTTACGCCACATGGGTACATGCCAGTAGTGATTTAGTGAATACCTGAGTTTATGAGCTCTGGGTTCAGACCAAAACACCATCCTGCAAAACCGTGAACTCCAGTTTTAGGATGGCTCTTCTCAAGATTTGAACTCTAAAGAAAAAGCCATTTACTGATCAGTATTGTAATTACAGTGCTGCCTGGCAAATTCAGGTGGTATCTTTGACTGTAACAGGAGAAGAGGCACATGTGTGATTGTATTTGAGTCCTTCCTTACATCATCTGTACTGTGAAAAGCATCTTTCAGGGAATCACATGTAAGTCTTAACCCTACAAGCTGTTCGTGCAGGCAGAAATCTGTGTGAAGCCCACAGGAGTCAGCGGGCTCTTTGCAAACAGACAGGCCCAGCTCTGGGTGTGCTGAGATGGGCTTTGTTGTGACACTATGGTCAGTGGCTCACGAGTGACTCAGCCACTTGCCCATGGGTCAATATTAAGTCACACTGAAGGCAATACTGTCCACAGCCAGAGTATGGAGCCACGCACTGGGGAGATGAGGTGGGAACTGAAAATTTTCAGGCTCTGTCAAGAAAGTCCAGAGTTTCAGGAAAAAAAAACCAGACAGAACATAAAACATGCACATTTCACATGTATACATACTTCAAGTGTTGGTTTTAATACTGAGGTCCATGCCAAGTCTCCCCTGTGACACAAGCCCTATTGTGCAGACAGGAAGAAAAAAATTCTGTGAGTGACCCAGTTCCCAGCAAATGCTGCACTGTCCACATGGATTATTTGCCCATCATGCAGAGAAACAACCTAGTCTCCTGGAATCCGGTCTGCTATCTTGCTGCTAAAATAAGGCCCAGTTATTAGTCTTTATTTTGCATTGTCATCAGTCATGTTAAGATCACGTGGTAAGGGGGGCAGATGGGCTGTAAGACAAGCGTGATCTTGAGTGTTAAAAACAAGTGCCCATTTCAAGTGACTAAAACAGAGCGGCTCACTGTCATGCGAGCACCTCCCAGGTTGTATCTTAGCAACTGGCCAGCCAAAAATAGATGATCCACACTTCTGAAAGTTTCTCCAGACTTACCTGAAGCTCTTGGGTCTAGAAATTGTGCTGAACTCCCTAAAAATAGGCACTGCTGCAAGAACCGTCTATTTCAGAGGGAATAATGTAATATTCCAGATCATGGACTGGAGAACACAGCGTCTGTTTTAAGTTCTATCCTTGACCCACTGTTCGACTAATTTTTGCGAAGGCCCACAAGAACCTGTGTGAGACCCTGATGGAGGGTGGCTGACATACTTGCAGTGTGGATCCAGGTGGAACTTGATTTTTAGATACCCCTTGCTCCAAGGGTTGTCCACACAACCCTGCTCATTGCCAGCTGGCCTCGCCTGAGCTAGCTCTCATCAATTTACCTAGAGCACTGGAATTCTTTACTTTGAGTGGTGGTAACATTATTCTGGGGACCTGCAATGCCTTCATTACAAGCACATTCATGAAAATCAAGCTTAGGACTATTTCAGACAGAATTCTGTGCAGGACAACATAGCCCTTCACTGACAACAGTAAATCAAATGCTCCTAAAAATTAGCAGTAACATCAGACTACACTGAATCTCTTCAGCTATCTGTGGGAGAATAAGTTTCTATAAATAAACTGAAGCATTGCAATATTTTTGATGAAGAAAGTTCAAAACAAAGCCAAATTGTCAAAACAGCCCCAAGCTTTTCAAAGCAACAAACCTCTTTTAGTCCAAATACATGAGTATTTTCAGACACACTGTGCTGGACAAAACAAGATAGTGTGGGAATGCACAGAGGCCAAGGCACTCAGCTCTCTGGGGCAGTGGGCACACAACCATATGCATTTGCATAGTGCTTAGCATTGACAGATATTTTATCAGGGGAAAAGTAATAATTTTTCCCTATTCATAAAACAGAAACAAGACAGAGAGAAGTCAGTACATTTTCTGGGGGCCCTTAGTGGCCTAAGCAAGAAATAAGTTCCAGACAATTTTCTTTGCTTTCTATTGCTATCCCATGGACTGCGGTATTTCTCCCTTAAAGCTGGAGGTGGTGAGACCCATTTCACACAAACCTGAATAAGCAATAATTATTTGAAAGTCCAAACATTCATTAGTGACTCCTGATTCAAAACCTACCGAAACATAACTTCTATGTATTCCACAAGCCTGTTTGTGATATAGATCATTTGCCACTCAGTGTTGTGGCTATAAAGCCAAAACGTATTAAAACAAACACATATTTACAACAGGTTCCACTCTGCCAAGACAAAGAACACTAAGTGTTGTCACTTGCTTCAGCATCTATTCCATGTGCCTTACCCTCTTTTGTTCATAGCACTTGTACAGTTCTAGGTGGAGATAAGCAGCATCCTGATCTTTCAAACAACTCCCCAGGCAACCACCTTAGGTGGTCCCAGTTACCTAGCTCTCCTCAGGGCAGCAAGGGGCCTCCTAGTACCTCTGTGGATGGCCAGGGTAGGGGTGGGGAAGCCAGGGAAAGTAAAAGACCAGCCTTTTTCCATGTAAAATGTGTAATATCAGCTGGACATCTTGGGAGTTGAATCTTGTGGCATCTAAGGCTAGAGAGGGGCTAAGCACCTCTTCAAGGAGATGTCCAATGGGTAGCTACACTGTACAGCTGTGAAGCCTGTAACAGCCACAAAAGCAATTAAAAATCAACTACTTGGCAGTCCTCTTCAATGCTGTCTGACTGTACCTCACTGAGGGACTGTAACTCTGAAGTGTCTTGAGATACAGAAATGCTAAGTATGATTACTATTGCCATAAGTAATGAATACTACTAGAAGTTCACAGTGCTGAGTTGATTTCTAAGCCATCTGGTGCAGATTTCTAGCAATGCTCTTAGGGTAGAAGTGGGTGAACTCCCCCTAAGCCCTTTGAGAGCTAGTGAAAGTTCAGGCAAGCTCAGTCTGCCAAACTCTCATCCAGGCTGGGATTAACCAAGGAGAGAAATTGTTTTAACAGGAGAAAATGGAAGGGGAAACAGTGAGTTAGTATTAAAATGTAATCTAGTATTAAAAGTAACGGGGAAACAGTGAGTTAGTATTAAATGTAATCTCTAAACAACAGGTGGAAAATATGTCCAGAGAACAGGCTTCAGACATAACAGCTCTGAGTTAAAAGTCTGCTCCTATTTAGCTCAGTTTCTGCCCTTCGTACTGAAAACTCAGCCACTGCTTCTCTTTTCTCTGACACTTTTGACACGGGCACAGGCACCTACCGAGTTGTGGCTCTTTCCTGAGTTCAATATACAGCATCTACATTAGCAAAAGAAAGGACCTCTGCTTCGCCTGGATCCTCTCACACATAAACAGACACAAGCTGAGGGCTTGAAATAACCATTCTGGGATGTGTCTGCTATGAAAGGGACATGGGGGAGAGGAGTGCACAGCTTTCTCCATTCACTGCAGCTGCACTGAAAGCAGTTTTTAAAGACCTGAAGTATGCATTTGCTGTGTTCATAGGATTCATGCATTTGGATAACAGAAGAAACCCTATAGGAACATACAGGTTATATTCACTAACAATCATTCAGTGATTTCCTCTTTGTTAAATCCAAATTTCACTCTAAGACTGGTGTGGGACCATTATGAGAAAGATGTGTAAAATGACCTGATATAAAGCTAGAGAAACAGGTCTATTAATGCAAAGGAAAGAACTTAACGATCTCCCTGGTCTTTTGCCTCCAAATTCTTAATGGCTGCTTGAAAAATTACATTCACTGGGCTCATATCTCTGTGTATTCCCAACGGAATTAGTATACCTTCATTTTATGTAGCACAAATTTGTCATTGATTGGCCCAAAAATTTACATAGAGAGAAAGCCTTACATACTTCTCAACAATTCAGCCATCAGTCAGTCAAGCATTCATCAGTCTCAGCTGGCATAAATTGTGGCATTATCTAAAATTCATCTGTCTTTATTATACCCTGCTACAGAGGAAATAAGAAATCTAAGTGTACCCATCCAACAAACAGCAGCTTGGTCCTACAAAAAAGAGAGAGAATTTACCGCAAAATCAACAAAAGGAAAAAAAGCTGAGCAGAGACACTGGATTGCATGGACAGAGAGAGCAAGCCTTTCATTTCAGCACTGCTCATTAGCATTATATAGAAAGCAGGGTTGCCGGATTTCAACATGTCTGTCTCTTCTGGGACTCATAACACAACCAGCAATATAATTCCTGGTTAAATAGAGCTCTTGCTTGTTTATTCTGAAATAAGAGGACTGTGTCCAGGGTTTGGAGGTACTGTCTGGTAGTTTGTTGGTAAAGCAATAATTGTACAGATTCCAAGGAAAAATACGCATAGTCTTCTTTCTGGTTTATCATCACACTTTTGTTCCTATGTGCCTAGCAGGAAATCATGGCATAGACTGCAATGCACATGATATTACTGGGCACTGCACATGATATTACAACAAAGGAAATGTGAAATAAAATTGGCTAAACTGTCTTATAAGTCTTGGCTTTCAGAGGGTTCATCCCACCGCAGAAGCATTGAGGAATTGCATTATTTCCAGGGACTGTGTTTTATTTATCTAAAAATTACAATAATACACTGTGCGTGCGAGCTCCAGAGACTGAAGCCCTTGGATTTATAATACAGGCTCCCACCCCAGGAGGATGAAAGAGTTGTGCAGCTCTGGGTTTCATTACCCTTTGGCCCCTCTGCTCAGGCCGTGGTCATGGGGGACCAGAGCGGGAGAGCTACTCTGAGGAGTCAATTTTGAGATTAAACGTCTCTACTTTTTCACACAGAAAGCTGTAGAGAGAAAATGAACTTGTCTTTCCCAAACCTCTGTGTGGGACTCACTTTCCAGAGGGGAACCTTGCTCCCAGTGCCCCAGGCACAGGCCATGAAAGACAACTTGTAGGCACTGGGAACTACCACAAGCCAAGTGGCCAGTGTATGCCTGTGGGTCAGGTTCACCCCATGAGATGCCTCCAGCCGACCTACTTGCTGGGACACAAGGGACACAAACACATGAAACAGGGCTGCACCCAGCTGTACACAGCTCAGTGCTTAGAGATGCAAACTGTGGCTACTCTGTCTACGTGCTGGTCACATCCAGCTGTGCTCTGCCACTGGTGAAAGGAAACCTTGAGGATTGCTGCAATGCATCCCAAACTGACATCTGTCCCCAACAGACTCAGCCACCCTTTGTAATGCAAAGGTAACCTTGCTCCCCATCACCCTTCTGAAACATGCACACAATTAAAATTATAGTGATTCGTAGTGGTTATAGTGATTAAATTATAGTGATTAGGCTTACCCTAATTTGTGTTGTAACTGGAATGGGATCACAAAACATCCTTACTTTGTCAGCTGTGGGGGGCTAAGAAATGTGGGTCAAAAGGTCTAGTTATCAGAGGTATCAGGATGGTTGTCATCTCAACCTTGGTTGCTTCTGCCTCATTTCTGTGACATCCTGTAGGTAGAACTGTGCTTCACGCATTCATAAACTGGTGACAAATCTTTTGACCTTAACACTGCAAAGTTGGGGTTATGCTTATCCATGCAGAGTTTCAAACTGCTCAGAAGAGAGAATACCTGTAAATTAACTAAACCAGCCACACAGCCCTTCTGAAACCTTCAAACAACAAGCATAGGGAAAGAAATACGTCAAAAGAGTAATGCCTGGGGACTATCCTGAGGGTCTCAGCTGAAAGATGACACTTGCCTGTCCATGGTTCCAGACAGGAACCCAGCTGGGAGCTCTCACCAGGTAATCCTTCCCAAGAGCCACAAAACAAAACACCTTTGTACCTTCCAGAAAATTAGGAGAGAAACAGATAACCTGTCCTCCTGGCTCATGTCTTACTCCACAATTAGCAGGCAGCTCAGTCCTGTCTACCACTTGCAAGCACGAAAGGGTTAAGACAAACCTTGCACTAACTTTGCTTCGAGCTGAGCTCACAGCCTCCCTCCCTTCCCTTCTTGCCTGCAGCTGAGCTGTAGCAGCATCGCAGCACTACCGATCCTCTCCGCTCTAAATGTTGCCTGCCGCTACCAAAGGAGGGGACTATTTCCATCCAAGCAGTGAAGCTCATGAAGAGAAGAATCCTTGCCCCATACTCCTGTCACCTGCGAAGGAACGGCATCAGCAGTGATGCTGTTCAGTTAGACTGTCAGTTGACATCTCAAGACCGGGAGTAAGAGCCATCCCTGTCAGTGAACCATGTGAATTCAAGAGCAGAGGAGAAGAAAGTACACTGAAAAGACAGTATCCTGGCACCAGCAATAACTCACCAAATCTTTTCTGCACAAATCCCACCACCTAGATGTTCCAACGTAAATCACCAGCAAGCTCGTGGTCTGAACCAGCTGCTCTAGTGCCTAGTCTCAACACCCTGCCTGCTCTGAAAGGTAACTATGCTTTATTCTGTTCTCTTCCTATGCACTACCAAAGCTGGGACACTGCCATGCTATTTTGCACTTCAGCATGAGAACAAAAAAAGGTCTGCCACTAAAAGAACAGATGCCCCCCCATTTCCTCTCCCTCAGATCCTCCCTGGAGAAAATGCAAGCCATGGACATGGTTTAGTGATGCGTTGTTGTTTTTCATCAGAGTTAGGTTGATGGTTGGACTAGATGATCTTAAAGGTCATTTCCAACCTAGAAAATTCTAAGATTCTATGACAGAACTGATACTTTAATGCTTTGTTTTCATTTCTTCAACACTGACTTTTTTTTTTCTCTAAAGATCACCTAGATAGAATACACCTGGTACTGTCTGTGTTCAAAACCAATCCTTTTTTGTGCTTGTCAGCCAGTTCAGCACAGTTTAAATTAACAACCTTGGAGAAGCCTCACAGGTAATTGTTCCATTTTGTCCCACTTACCTCTTTGTAGTAGTTTTAGTATCAGGTAGAAAAAGCAAAAGAGAACTCGGGAAAGTTGCTTTGACTTTCAGAGATGCCTTACTGGCAAGTGGCACTTACACCAAATATGGGAGTAAAAGGAAGTGAGAAGGCAAGATAAGACGTTTACTGCAGTTTCAAGATCAATTTGTACTGTCTGACTGTACTGTTTTGGGGAAAATCTTTCTTTCTCTCTGCTCCTCTGTCATGTACAGAGATGCAGAGTAGGGCCATGCAGGCTTCATAAAAACTCCCCAAACCCTGATAGATTCAGTGGGAGGATGGCAATTTCAGTAATGGATCATTAATTTCCTCAATGACACACTCTGAGACGAAGTATTTCCATTGTTTTGTTTGAGGCTTCTATTTTCAGTATTGATTTTTATTAAATGAAATATGTTGGGTTTGCTATTTTTAAATCCTTGCTGAAAAACAACCACAAACTGATTTAAAAAGAAGTGTCTGCTTGGAATCAGTGTGTACCCACTGAGCATCAGTGAACGGTAACAGTGCTTGGCACCTCTCACAAATGGCAGTATTGTTCAACCAGAGAAGAACAACTAAGTCTCGATCAACAATTTAGATTGCAGGGAACATGGGCTCTAGTTATGCTGCTGTGCTCTATAACTCTATGTAACTTCTGCTTACTATATCTGCCCATGGATGTGAGGGCTTGTTGGGGTAACCAGTGAGGATTTGCCTCCTGTAATCTGAGTCATACAAAGTTATAATGCTGGCCTGCTTTATACAGGTTTTTCAGAATCTTTGTGTACCACTTATTTTCACATGACCTTGGTCTCTACAGTCGTCAGGCTTCTATTCCTTAAAGGAAAGTATGCAAAGCTAAATCTACTAATATCCAAAAAGATGTGCTCAATTGGTAGATTGAAAGGCAAAAATTTTGGGGTTGCCTGGAGCTACTGAATTATTTCTGGTTCATTTCTGGAAAAGATGTAGTTAATTTCACAGTTTTCAATAATCTGAATAGTTGATTGCTCCTGTCAATTCTGTAGTTGAGACCTAAGTAAAAAGCAAGCTGTACCAGCTCCCCATTGCTAATAGTTTTTACTATTAATCTGCTCCTTTCATCAATAAATGCCCAGCTGAACTTTGTTAATTCTATGTCTTGGTTTGTAGCTAATTATTGAACTTCAGACTAATGTCCTTAGCATTCTGAAGTCTAATCTTATGAAGTATGTAAAGCCATTAGGCTCTCTGCTCCTCATGGACAGAAACTACCTCAGACTTTTGCTCCTGGTAGGAGAGACATTGCTCTGTACTTAACTCACACAAGTGTCAGATTCCAGACTGATTGCATTCCATTATCAATGGAAAAATTATACTGTAAAAACAGAGGCTTAATATGGCCAGTAGCCTTCACATCCTCTATTTTCCACCTGCTGTGTAAAGTAAGAATGTTCTTCATTTATAGGTTTGTAGTGTGAAAATCACAATCATTGCCTTATTAATTGAAAGCAAAAGTGCCTGGCTGCAACATAACCTTTACTTTCATGTCCCATGCTCCTGCTGACAGCATAAATGGCTCCAAAGGGGCTGGGTCAGCCCCTGGAAAAATACTAAGCAGCCCTTTTCTACCATGCTTGCCCCCACCCTCCTACACAAAGCCCAGTGCAGAATCCACTACCCACACAGGAACTGCAGAAGTCAAATCCCCAGGTAATTTTTTTTGATCAGCATAGCCAGCCTATTACTAAGTAGGATCTGGCTCAATATTCCCTAAACTCCATTTCTGCTATCTCAAAAGCTCTGATACTGAAGGTTTTGCAGTAGTTGGGAGGTAATGTATAGACAATCCCTAGCATCCCTTCTCCAAAAAATAAGCACTTTGGACGTTTCCCCATCTTGTGAGCCGAAATAGGTCTGTCTTGCTTGTAATGAAAGCCTGAATATCAGCCTCTTGATGACTCAGGCCTCCAGATTTCAACCACTCCTCTCTGAAGAACAGCAAGGTGTTGTTCCCACTGGTGCATGCAGAGAACATAACCAAACATAGCCAATAATACCGCTACATCTTACAAACTGAAAGCGCATGACTGTCAAAATGCTTTGCAGCAACATGTCTTTTAGGTGAAAGCTTCATCTAAAAGCATCAGAGGTTTTATCATTTTGACCTAATGTTTTATTTTAATCTAACTGCCACAGTATATTACCATACTAATATTACTCTATTTACATTTCCTGTAGGTGTATATGGAGTGAACATCCTAAGTGACTGCATCACTTTGTTTCAGTACTAAAACCAAAATTCTGGTGTTATCAAAGCAGAATATGATGGTTTTGGATGCACCGTTTACAGCGAAATTTTGGCATTTACATTTTCTGTTTCCAGCTGGAAGGACTGAAAATGCTAAAACATTAAGATTTCCCCCATTTCTAGTAAGTTCTGCTCCCAGAAGGGGAGTGAAATATCATATCCTGCAGCAGAGTTGCCCCAGTGGGACAAGCAGGGCTCTGAATGCCTGCTAGATGCATCCTGCCACAGAAACAGAGGGTCCTGATAAACAATAAATGAAAGACACATTATGGAAGACACTGGCATCTTCCCTTCCTCTGTGACATCTACGGCATGGGGCCTTCTCTTACCCAGAAGTAAGGAGTGAGTGTTACCAGAGGAGACCTTAAAAACTGGATTTGCATGGTCTTTCTTTACAGTTAAATACTCGGTGCTCCTCCTGATCTCAAGATGTCTCATGGGAGCGTGACAAGGGTTTTCTTAGGTATTTGTTCTAAAGATATCGCATACAGGCTAGGCTATATTGGTACCTGGTTTAATTTCTCTCTCTTTCATTTTCTTCCTTTTAGGAAATCAACTTTTTGACTGTTCCTAATGAGAAACTCAAAACTCCATATGCATTAAGCAAGTATCAGTAGCCCTGGATTAGGCAAAAAAGAGACTTCCCCAGCAGTCTGGCAAAGCAGAAAACAACCTTCACCAGTTTATACAAGGATAAACCACCTGCTGTGGGAGAAGCTGGCAGAAAGCTGACTCTGTTTGGAAAACAACACTTACAAAGACCAAAGCTGTCCAAACCTTGGCAGCTCAGCTTGAGAGAAGGACCAAAGCTTTTCACCTATGAAAGGGGGTGACCTACCAAAAAAAAGACCAAAGCCAAACAGCAATGTAAAACACAAGTCTAATGCTTGTTGTCATCGTAATAGCAGCTTGAAAAATTATTTGCAAAGGTCTGTTTCATGCAATTTGCTAAACTGTGCAAACCAGCAGTCTTGGGACCAAGAGGATGGAGCTTTTCGTGCAGCAGCCATTGTGCCACCTGTCCTAACTTTTCCTCTTGATGTCCTTTGTGAGTTCAGTGAGGGAAGACAGGAAATCTGAAGGTAAATAGGGAAAATGGACCAAACCTGACAGAGAGCAATGACTGAGACTTACTTTAAATTCCATGGAAACCTGACTGGTCGTGTCCACTTGCCAACTCTGGCTACAGAAGTAGACACAACAGCAGACAAATATTCCCGTCTCTATGTGTACATGGGATTGTTCCTAACACTACTAGCTATCCTTCTCATATTGCTTTTCTCCATGCTCTTGCGCCTGAAGCATGTTATTTCCCCAATCACCACGTCTCCAGAGAGCACTGAGAATGCCCAGCAGTTCACAGATGTTGAAATGCACAGCAGGATTCCTACCACTTAGAGACCCCAAACCAAAGAGGGCTCTGTGCTTGTGAAACATGATTTGTTCTGCCAAATGGTGGTGGAAAGAATCTCTGCCTGCCCATTGAGCCCTACGACTTACTGTACAACCATCAACAGCAGCACAGAGCATATGGAGAGTGTCATGTATCTCAGACTGGCTGGCTGGAACCCACTGGCTGCTGACACTACAGGCAACATGTGTGCAACACCCTCAATAAAATTTACATTACAGAAACCTACTGCTGTCAGGAAAGACTTACATCCCTCCAAAAGCCCTTATAAAAAATTATAAAAGCCATAATAATGACAGCCAAAAGTCCAAAGAAACACACACCAGACTGTGTCCTGGAGTCTGTATTTGCTGACCTATTTCTCTGCCCTTAAATACCTTGCTTGTGAAAAGCATTGAATCAACAAAGTAAACTGGCTTCAGTGGGAAGAGCCACAGTGGGTATATACAGAAATTATCAGTGGTGTGGAAATTCTTGGGCTTTTCTCCCATTCAAGAAGTAAAAACTTAAACTGCTTTTTTTCCCCACTTGAACGGCAGATTTACATAATGGAATTTCAGAAGTATACAAATGTTTCATCACCTGCTGGAACTATAGATTTCTGACATTAAAGATCCTACAGTGGATAGGTGCATTCCAGATATCAGAAAGAGACAGAACTTTTAAAAGAGGAAAGAAAACATAGATAAAATTTAACAAAGGTTTAAAATAAAATTTAAAAAAAAAGCATCAGCAGGAAATGAGCAGTGGGAGATAAAAAATGTTAAAAGACAATCTACCTCTCTTCCTTTATTCTCCATTACCTTAACTGAGCCGAATATAAAACATATTCATGCCTTTCAGCCTTCCCAGTGTCACTCAGTAACTAAAATGCAGTGTAAAGTCTATGAGTCAATGGACATTGTTTTCCTAAGAGACTCAAATACATAACAACATTTCCTCTAGTATCTATGTTTGGTTTTCTTTCTCAAAAGACAGACCAGTTCTTCCAAAGCTTTTTCATTTGTTTTCCTCCAAAGAATGTTGAAGAAATGCTGGGACCTGGCACTACAATAATGAATAGTGTGAACAGCTCTGGACACATACTAATAGGGAACACATAGATGGACCAAACAGTAGGACTCGATTCAAATATCATGGTCCATCATTTGGAAAATAAATTTATGAAACAATAATCTGACCCAATCCCTATTACCTTTAAATGATATGCAGAGATAGACTTTGCTTCTGCAGATGGGAAAGATGGAATCAAATATGGCATATCACTTCTGTGAGAGCCACTGCTTCTTACAGAAAAATCTTAAGCAAGATTGTTTCTGAAACATCTCTAAAGGACACAAAGTTTACCCAGCTTATCTTCTTTATTACAGCCTAGTTGTACCTTGGCGATAAAATCCCCTGGTGTTTTCCACATTTAATTGTCAATTCTCCTCTCTCTAAGGGCTTGGAAAGTGTAAACTCCCCACACAAAACCAGTGCTAAACTTAGAGAAGACACCACATGGACTTGTGATAGTAACAATAAACTTTTTCTCAAATGTTTTGCATACAACAGGTCTGCATATGGGTGAGCTGTTTGGACTAGGAATACGGCTTTTACAGCTGACTGTGTGTCACAGGAACAGAATGACAAGTAACTGGATACAGTTGATCCACAGGTGGGACTAGGGCTTCTCATACTGATAGTATCTAGTACATAGATACTGATAGTATTTAGTACAAAACTATTTAAAAAATTTTTCCTTACTTTTGAATAGCACCTTTTATACTCCATTAACCCCCACATAAGCAGGTTTAACCTGTGAAATAGCACAGTGACCGTGAATACAGCAAACAATACAGTCTCAGCAATATCTTCCCATGGCATGCTTGGAAAAGAAGGCAGGAGGCAGGTTGCCCTCAAGCTTTCTGCCATGGAGACAACACACAGATATCACCAGGCAGGATGGTGGCTTCACACCCCATCTACAGATTGGCTCCTCAAGGACTGCTAGTCTCAATACTGCAAAACAGCCCAAATTCTATATGACCATTTGGACATTAGTCCAACTAAGACAGACGCCTACCAACTTCATCAATGACATTTAAATTTAACAAAAATCTAAGTTGGCTTGGTGTGTGTCATTCATTCAGCCACCATGAGGCACAGTAGCCCAGGCGCAACATCTGGCTTGTGCTGCACAGCCTCCCAATTTTCTTGATGTTCCACTCGAAAGCTATAACTTACTTAGACCATAAATGTTCTAACATACTAAATCAGCAAGTAAACCACATCAGCCTTCCAGCACAACTATCTGTGGAAAAGTCTAATTTACAAGAAGCTGTAGGAAACATTCAAATATTGACATAAACTATCAAACCTACTAATGGAAAAAGACAAACCTACTAATGAAAAAAGACAGTATCAGAATCTGAGTTGGGATCCGAATTCTGATTGCTCTGATCTTAGCTGAAAAGACCCACAGAGGTAAGTGTCAAGACTCCATTCTTTTATTTCATACTAAAGTATGTTAATTCAGAAGAGTCTCACAAGCCTTTAAAACTAATTCAGTAAATATACTGTAAATAAGAGCAATTACTTCATATATCATTAGATTATATCACATTGTAACTCAGGGAGACTGTATTTCTATATTATACTGGTAAGGCAGGCAGCCCTATCTTCTAATACAAAAATAGCAAGTTTTCCTTTCTAAAGCTTCATTTACACAAACTATCTGTCCCACTTCATACATATACAGTCCCAGAAGCAATTACAGTGCCTCACTTGTCTGTACAACGCCAGTAAATTTTAAAGCCTTTCACCCTGAGAAATAGAAGAACACCTTTTCCTCCTTTTCATTCTCATTTGTAATGTCCAAGAACTGATGACTGAGAAAAGAGACTGTTGGGATGTGTTGACCTGTGTTTGCTGAGTGGGCTTTAGTGGACTTTGGCATTCTTCGACTCTAAGGAGTGGTTACTGGAACTTGTGCATGGATTTGCTGGATCTTGGAGAACTTCAGGTGTCACATCCATACCCTTCCCCTCCAGCAGTGTGTTTCCTTACCAGTTGCCCATCGGCTACAGAAAATAGAAGTTTTTTACAAAAACAAAGCAACATACTACTATCAACAGTGAGTGCTCTATACTATTCCCACGCATGGATCTGAGAGACCAGTGCATGTGCAGAAGTAGACTCAAGTCGTGTCACTCACTTCAAATTAATTGTTGGCCTCAGGGATCATCTGTGTAAGAAGACCCCGTACCAGTCTGTGTAAGTATTACTTAGAACCAGAACAGCCTACTCCCATCTTTACTCCCATCCTAGACACTGGAAAGAAATATGACTATTTTGTAAATCCATCACCTCCTCCATTCCCTGCCTGTGGGGGAAGGCAGCCACCTGTTGTTCTGAAGGCACAGCAAAATGACTACAAGTTGCCATTCCTTGTGGGTGGAACTGTGAGGTCAGTGTAAGATTGCTGGAATGATTGCTTGCTTATTTGTTTTTAAATAAGATATATCTTTGTGGTGTGTCTATGCTTCAGCTTAATTCTGGTATGGACAGAAAGCTTGCTTGCAGTCCTGTTCATTCATTTGTGTGCCCTGCAAAAAATGTGCAGTCTTACAACGATGCACATGACTGAAAATTAAGATGCAGATATATCTGAAAAGGGGAAAAATCACAACTGGCATTTTCTTGGTACATGAGCTGTCAACTTAGTTGTTGCCATTTTGATAGATAAATAAACCTAGAGATGATGAAATCTGCTTGATAGATGTAGTGGGCTTAAAAAAGACTACACAGATTGTTAAATAAAAAGCATCCAAATACGTAGTTCTATAAACAAATGCTAAAGCTGCAAGAGAAGATTTAAGAATACATCCTTAAGGACTGGTAAAGATATAATTTCCAGTTACTGTTCCTTAAAGATTTCACATTTATTCACATAAAGGAACAGTATGTTATACACTCCATCTACCAAAAGCCTAACCCCATAAAGCCCTCTGATATCCTCATCCTCAGGTTTTGCAGAAGGTTGTGAAGTTCCAGCACAAATAAGAGCAGTCTTTGATTCCTGATGTTCATTCTGTGGTCACTGACATCAAAACAAAGCCTGAAAAATCCCAATGGTAAGTTGGTTCCTTGCACACTAGCTCTCTAGAATACAGTATATGAAATTTTCCTCCTCAGTCTTTTCATAAGAGAGAACAGTTAAAGTTTTGTCTATGACAGTTGATGTTATGTGTGAAAAATAATCCTAAAATGAATTTGAATTTTGACAGATTGGATTTTTCAGAGGTACTCCATGATTTCTTCAGCTGAAGGCAAAAAGAAGTCATCCAGCTCCAGGCAATGCTAAGTTGTGAAAGCAGATCTGGATACAAGAGGGAAAGGTCTGTCCAATTCATGTGTAATTAATAAATAACCCACTCCCTGTACTCCCACCTGAATTTCACATCTTGTCAACTGAGAAACAAATTATGAATAATTCAGAAGACCTTCCCCTCCTTTCCTTTTCCTCTAGATTTATTAACCCATTTTCAAAATATAATTTGATCAAGCTAATAGCCACAGACTTCGTAAACTGACTCTCCCTGCATTAACTCTGCTTCATGATCAAAGCCCTACTCTTACACTCCCATTTAACAGCAACCAATTAAGATACAACAATAGGCACCTGCAAGTCAAATGGGAGCTCAGCAACATTCTTTGATACCTGAAATGTGTTCTTTACAAGAAAGAAATTTATCTTATTTAATCTGGGCTGTTGTCCTAAAGGTAGTTCCTCTTCAAGTCCTGCAACACTTGCACCACAATAGCTACTGGCTGATGTTCATTCATGTAGTTGTATGAAAAAACACATGCCTACCAGCAATACTGGAGGATCAATTAGCACCTATCTGGGATACCCTACACGTGATGTCCTTATTAGGTGGACAAGCTCTACCTGCAAATACAGGGAAAAGAAGGATACTGGCAGAAGGAAATGACTTGGCTACTCTTTGAGCTGTGTGGGCAAGCAGGTGCTGAATCGGGGCACTCTTTACAGGATAACACAAAACCATGAGCTGGATTTGAGTGTATTACAGGCTTACCTCCCAGCACCTTCCCACTATTTTCCCATGTCCCTTAAACATATTAGAATTCTGTCTTTGGCCCAGAAATCATGAGTAGGTGTTTCCAGTACTGTGGTGCACAGTGCGGCTGAGGGTGGATTTTTTAAGGCTAAACCTGGATTATTAGCTTGAAAGACACAAACTTGGATGTCACCTGCTGAAGCAAAATTTACTAGGAAGATCTCACCTTTACTCCTTATGTCTTTCCTAATTCAAACTAACTGATGTTCATAGAAGTTAATATGCAGCACTTTTTATAATGTTACTCCATAATGTTTAGGTTACTAGGAACTTGTCCAAACAGCTGTGGCATGACTAGCATATAATGCCTTAGGAAGCTCACACCTGGGTCTGTGTGAGGTTGCTGCAGTACACTCATTGGCAAATCTTACAGCTTGTCATTACAGAATTAAGCAGATATGGGTTTGCTGTTCACAAATTTTTCATGCTTCCACAGCTTGGAAAGCCCTAAACAGCCCTTTCGGCACTGACTTTGTCAGTATGTGGAGTTCAGGTGATAACATCACACCAGTTTGCATTTACTTCATGTTGGCACTTAGTGCGGAAAAAAATGTGACTTGCTGCTGTTGAATGCATTCAACGGAAGAGAGAAAAGAGAGAAGCATTCTGAACGCACTAGGTTTTGGCTAATGTGCTATGTTACACCCTGAATTTCAAAGCTGTTTAGTGTCATAAAGCATAACCAACTGAAAAGTCAACAGGTGACAGATAACTACAGCACAGCAACATTCTCCATATGCGCATCTGCAAGCTACTTAGAAAGAAGAAACCACTGGGATCAGAATGCTGAGGCTGCTTTTCCTTTGACTTCTGCTTGTAACTATCCATCAATTCACTACCAGACATACCATTGCCTCACTGTCCTTCTCGCCTCCACACTCAGACTGCTCTTAGCTGGCATGAGGCTGAATAACAACTTGCTGCAAAGCAATTTGGGAAAGATATGCTGACAGAGTTATACTAAGACTGGGTGAGATTTCCTTCTATTTAAACTTTTCCAATGAATGTTGCCTGGCTTAGAATTCTTAAAACATCTCCAAATGGATACTGCTTTAATGTGAATTCAGTGCCCACACTGGACTACAGCAGTAACAAAGAGACTAGGAAGAGCTTATCATGCTTTGAGATACTGGGATGGACCAGATGCCATCTTGAAGGCCTCTCTGAAAAGCTGCCTTCCAAATCCATGAGGAGGTCACAGCTCAGACATAATGCTTGTAGACAACGCCTTTAAGTTTGGTATCACGCCTGCCACTTAAAGGCTCAAATAAGCCTTTACGTTTTATGAATACTGATTAGTTGAGCACCATTGCCTCTTTTTTTCTCCTACTGAGGAAACCTGAGATCACAGGAATTGCTCACACTTCAAGAACAGGGAACAGAGCAAGATACTTAGAATTAAAACTTTAGGACAGTGTCCAGTTTATGCAGGCACCAAGTATCCATGACCCAGAGAACAGTAACAGGCATGCAGGGCAAAGGAAGGTCTGTTGTGGGTAGATGTGTGACTGTAGTTTTCTCCTACTGTATGCTTTACTCATGATCCAGCTCTGAATCCAAAAGCAGGCAGAAGAGCCACACAGTAAATCACAGCAACAAATCACAGCAGAGTGCTACGGATGTTCATATAAAGTAAAAAGACAAATCTGGAAACCAGCTGCACATCACATAAAAAGGTAAAGAAAAGCAGGACCTATAGGAGCACCAAATCAGAGCTTTCTCAGTGCACGCTTAGTTTTGAACTCCAAAACAGGTGGATACTTGCCCACAACAGTACATACCCTATGGGAGAGAGGAAACGAAGAATGAACCAGCTCAACACATTAACAAGAATTGATTATTGAAGTTTTGTTCTCTACAGTAACAAATAATAGCTCACCATAAATTGAACAGTTCCAAGAAAAGGCTCCCTAAGATGGAATTCAGGCTACTAGATGACAAGCTTAATGTGTTTCCTCTCTAACAGGCTGGTGAAAGAGGTCAATGAAGTAGGGGACTAATCTTGTAGGGAACAGAGTAATGGTCAGCAGGAATTAGCAACTCCATCAGCAGGAAGTACCGGACAGCACTTCAGGTTTGTGTCACCCTAAAATCACAATAGCTCACAATGGCAAAATGGCATTAAAATATGATGCTGTTGTTTCTAAGGAACTTAGAACAGACGAAAGGTCTATGGGCTAGAACTGTCATGTGCAATCACAATGTCAGTAACCCATTTCATTATTAGAAGCTTATGCTAGACTAGCATCACTTACAGAACCATTACCTTCTCAAAGAAATTAAATGTTGCTGCATCAGTTTCAGAGGCTGAGACCTCTGAGAATCAATTGCTCTCTTACTGATAGAGCTGATTTTTTTGATCCAGTCCTTGGATTTTAACACTTGACACATCATTCACCACAATTAACTGCATAAACCTTCATATTTCTTCTCTACAAGGATAAAACAGACTCGGATCAGACGGTAATGGATAGCATGATTGCAGAGGCTAGTCATTTCTTATTTCTTACTTCAGAGCAATGTGACCTCTCTCACAGCAGACTGTGAGAAACCAGCAATAACCAAACTAAATGGAGATTTTCAAGATCCGTCTGGACGCAGTCTTGAGTGATGTGCTCTGGGCAATCCTGCTTTAGCAGGGGAGCTGGACTAGATGATCTCTAGAGGTCCCTTTCAACTCCAACAATTCTGTGATAATTCCATGATAAATGAGGCGATGCTGCACTGCCAGCCAAAAACTTTGGAATGCAGACAGACTATGAGGCTATTTTTTATAAGTATAACCTGAAAAAGGCTCTTTCAACAACACTGAGGTCAGGTACAGCAAATGCAGCTGAGCTCTACCTAGTTTGTCTCTAGGCCTGTTCCATGTGCTTCTCTTTCCATTTACCTTTGCATATCACTGTGCCAACCACTTAAGAAAAGAACACAGGAAACTGATAGCAATAAATTATATAAATAATATCTTAACATTCTTAAATTTACATTCTCTTTACTTACTTAGAGGTAAGTAAGTTTACTTTACTTAGAGGTAAAATGAGGAGAAGCCAATGAGCTTTCCCCTGGACTGTTATCACATGGTTTGATGTCAGTATTATAGAGGCAGGAAAACCTATGAGCTGCTACATTTTCTCTGTTTTCTGGAGATTTTGTCTTTGCAGGTGCATAAATTCTCTCAATTGTTTCTTTAAGGAAAGACAAACACGGCAAACAAACATCTCCATGGCCAGGAAGCAGTGAGAGCTGTTGTCTGTCTCTCATGTATAGCAGGTTGTCACTTCCCAAGGTATAATCTTTCAGCAGTAATCATAATTTCTTTCTGTTTTTCTTAGTAAACTAATCTGTAAATAAATGCAACATGTAGTCCTCTTCTTGGGAACACTATTCTATCTTGCAAGTCTGAAAGATCATTCATTCTGTGTGATAAAATACATGAGACCATTCCTTTGAATGGAAATAAGAGTTTGGAGTCAATTGCATCAGACAGCTGGGAAGGCATGTTTTAGGCAATTTCAGTGTCAAATACTGCCTCTTTATTTAATATTGCAGGTTTAAAACTAATAATAGAACGTCAGGCAAAATAAACTAATGCCTAGTGATATGCGTATGTGCGGTTATCTCATCCTTGAGAGACTGCAGCCTATTCTTTGTCATTCTCATCTACAACCATCCTCTACTGTGCAGCTCTTCTCTCTGCTGACTTTTTTGTCATACAGCAGTCTTTTGAACAACCCTCAGCAGAGCTTTGCAGCTTAATGAATTATCTCAGGTTTGAAGAAATCCAATCAAATTGATGTTGGAACTTGGCGTGAAGAATAGGACAGGGATTGAGAAAATCAGGGGGTTTTCCCTTTTCAATCAGAGGCAACCCATTTAATGACATAACATGCCCTGTGACAGAAACTACAAAACTCAAAGCTAACTGCATGCCTGAGTAATCTGGGTATCCACGCTAGTTTAGTGTCTCAGAACTTCTAAGATGTATAGTAGAACTTGTTTTCAGTGATTTTCTTCCCAACACTCTCTAGTCCAACATTATTCCTTTAGTATACGTCAATAAATCTATCAACTCTCAAGTAACAGTAACACTTTTAAGCATATATCAGACATTCTATTTAGTAGGAGCCTAGATGAAGGATAAGAGGAGGTTATACAAACTACTTCACATTAGCTCTTTGTCTCCTAAGGTAGTCCTTCATCTTTTTCCAGGTTTTTGTTTGTGGGTTTCGGGTTTTTTTGTGTGTGTTATGTGGCTGGCACAGGCTTTCCCTGGCTCTCTTTATCTATTGAGAAATGTATTATAATTAGAGTTCTTTAAGATTTTTAGCATTTCTAGGGGGAATTAGTTCTTTACAGAAGAAGGGTTTTCTGCGCTGTGGGATTCATACCATAATTAGACAAAATGATGGGCTAAATCCCAGAGGAAAAAATGCACTGTAAGTGGTGTTCGTTTTTGTTACATAAACCCATGGAGATCGTGCTGATTCCTCCTACTGCAGCCACTTCTGAAGCACAGTGTTCAATTTAAAACTGTCGTGTCATTATTATTTAGTACCCACAAGTATACTCAAGATCTTATCCAGCTAAGAAGTCCGATGTGAACCTTCTTCCTCTGAGAAAAATAACACACCCCGAAGAATATTTAAGATCAGTGGCATTTGCACTGCCTACCCTCAGAAGCAACAGATTACAGCAAGCCACGTTTTGCCTCTTGTCCCTTGTTCAGGCACCCTTGAATTCAAGTTATAAAAGAAACACTTGGCATGGCAAAAATCATATCTGTATGTCAAAATAAGATGCACAAAATAACTTCTTCATCCTACACAGTAAATAAGCCAATAAAATAGCTGATTACAAACATAGAACAGAGGTACCAAGCACCAAAGACAGATCTTATTGAGTACAAGCAATATGTGGCCAGTCTTTGCCAAAAATAAATATTTAAATGAGTTTATTGCATCTAACAAATCATTAATGAGGATGGGTGTTATTAAGAATTAACCATATATTTGTAATCAGTTTTTAGATGATAAATACCAGGCTCACAAAATTTTGCTATTATCTTGCTGATTTCAGAAATGCAGGATGCTCACAATTAAGCCAAGCAGTTATATTCACCTCAAACACAAATGTATTTTTATGGAGGAACAAAACAGTACTGTGTGTATGTGCAATTCTTCTAGCTAATTAGCACCTTGGGGCAAGTTGTTCATAAACAGAAAACAGTAAGGGACCTGCAATATATCCCAGCAGTACCTTGCGTAATACCAGTCTCAGAATCAACAAAGAGTTCCCTTAAATCCTCACCATGTCACTACCTCACAAAATAAAATAAAATAATTCAGGTTCAGAGAAACCAAAGGGAAAGATGTTGCCTATCATGACAGAAGTCTAAGGCCCTGAAGAAAAATGGGATACTGTCTGCTTCAGAAGATGTTTCCTTTTGATCTTAGACATGAATCATTTCTTCGATATCAAAGCTCGTTACACACAGAAAAATTAACTTATTTTACTAGTTATGCCAGAAGTGTCATCGTATCAACTGTGGGTGCTGCCAGGCAATTATATCCCTTAAGTGATATACTTAAAAATCAGACAAACCAAAACCAAGGCCCTTCATTTGGACTGCTTTCTTTAACCATGAATCACCATTTTAACATGGCACAGTGACAAGAACAGTTGTTTGCAGTGTGCTGCTAAAGAGGAAACGTTGGTACACAAAGCTTTATATAAATGAACAGTCACATTTAGTATTAAACATCTCTTAGTTTCTTCAGTGTTACTGTAGATGGAAGTACAGGTGGCCATGCATAAGTATGCTACAGAGTGAAGCAAACGGGACTATCGTGAGTTCTCTAGGGACAAGATACTGTAAAACACTCTTGTTTTGAAATTAGTGCATATAGCAGTAATGGCTCTTCCAAATGTAACACCGAGCTCTGTTTCAGATCTAAGTCAGTTAAATCACACCTAGGATGAATTTGGTCCAATATTTCTGAGCGAGTTCTAGCAAGATTATTTATTTTAAATAGATGAATGTTACCCTGAGTATAAGAGTATGTATTTGTAAAATGCACAGGCGCACACACTTTGAAACAGTTTTCCAGTTGTAAACATGACTATCTCTCTCTCTTACACGTAACTCTGCAGAGATCATTAGAACGTTAAAAAATAAAAGCCACAATTTTTTACCTTCACATTTTTGTGAAATTCACAGCATAATATTAAACTACTGGTTTACCTGCATAAAGCATTTCTGGTGATAAAAAAAAGGCCATAAACAGGAAATCCATGGAAACAAAGATGCTTCTGGTATTGATTCTTCTCAGTATGGTTCACTGCTATATAAACATGCAAACAAAAACAAACAAACAAAAATGGTGGCCCAGACAGAGCTCTTAAAGAATCTCCAAACTGAGTTCAGTGGTTTTGCCACATAACTAGTGGCTACTTTGATCCCTAATGTCGAACAGAAATTAGACTGCCTGTAGAGAAGCAGCTGACTATCATCTTATGAGTACAAACAAAAAGGAGAGACAAATCAATCACAACTCTGTCAGTGTTATTAGCACCCCTACTGCTGTTGCAAAGGCTTGGAAATGATGCAGAGGTACAGTTCCTCTGGACGTCTTGCTGGAAACAGACAAGCTCAGTGCATGAAACATTTGATCTTTCAGATCTTGTGCAGGTCTGTGTTGGCTGCTGTTGATCAGGTCGGAAGTAAATTTCAGATGACTTTGCTATTTCACTTCAGTTTTGAGAGTCAACTTGACAAGAAGAAACAGGCATTGCAAATGTAAAGATGCTAATACTATGCTGAAAAGACTGAGGGAAAAGTAGCCTGTGTGCTCGCTGCCTTTTGGTCCCCTACATGCAGCAGATGTGGACAGCCCTCTACTGGCATGAACGCCACTGATCACGTTTGTCCAGCACCCGTGCTCTTCTGTTTTCTTTTCAGGCAGAATTAGAGCAGCTTTTCATTAATTGTAAGGTGTATTCAGCCAGTCTACATACTTCCAAAATCCATTTACTTGGCAGTGGACTGACGTAAGTGTCCCTGAATGCTTATGAAGAGCAGTTCAAAATGCCTATATAAACTACTGCTGCCGAGAGCCAGCTATAGGAAAACAATAGGCAAATGGATAGAGGTGAAATTTAGAGTGGGTACATACATAACCCCCTTAACTATTTTTATTCTGCATGGCAAAGAGAGGTATTTGTATGTACTTGCATAGTTGGGACTGGCTGAGAAAAGGGAGAAACTCTGCTCACTTGGAGCTCCTTCTTGAAGATCTAAAATTGTTGGTTGAGCATAATATTCCATTTTTCTTCAAAAACGCACATCAAAAAGAATAATTGAAACATTGTCTATCTCAGTGCTTGTAAAAATGCGTGCAAGGCCACCTCAGGATTTGATTGCATGTGCACCAGCACAAGCTGCCCTCAGAGAACAAAGCTCAATTGATTTCTGGGTGTCTGATATGCCTGGATGAAAATGAATTTTTAATAGATTTGGTTGTCGGAGGGATTACGCAGGAATATGAAATGGCAGGGCATTCACACCGTGGATTGCTGTGGAGGTATTTGCTGGTGGCCAGTAAGCAGGAATAGTGGCGTGTGTTTTCCAGACAGCAAAGAGTAGTGCCAGGTTGTCACAGGCAGAAATTCCCTGGGGAGCTGAAGGGACCAGTTGCCAGGAGACATGACTATATCGAGCATTCACAGCCAGGATAATGTTCCTTGCGACAGACCTCAGACTTGATTTTACATCTCCATACCAGCCTGTTTTGCAACCTTTCTTCAAATTATTTCCTTTACAGTCTCTCAACTATCCACAACACTTCATGGAAATTACTGGCTTTGAGAAATTTATTTGACACGAAACCTATTTTCCAGTCTGCAATGCAGGCATTTTACCCTTGACAGAAACCTAGCAGAGGCACCAAGCACCAGTAAAGATCCAGTTCAACAGCTGGTACAAACTTGTTGAGCCACACTCCTTGAATGAAGGATTGAAACACTGTGGTATATTCCAGTGCAGAGGTGACCTCCTCCTTCATGGGCAGGGCAAAGATCAGCAGCACCTGACTTTCAAAAACTAGGAAGAGCTAAACTTCCAGAAGTCATGTGTCAAAGAATCATGACATTGTTTAAATACGAAGCAAAACAGGATTAATAAAAAGATACATAGTTATAGATATACAAATAAATATTATGTGTCTTTGGGTCCTTAAGATTCAGCGAGTCATTTCTTTGGTGTCCTCTTCAGAAGCATAACGCCTTAAAAATCATGATTATATATTTCCATAACCTGGGGCTTCAAATATTGCAAAATTCAGAAAAATCCTTGAGAATTGTCAGATCATGGATACTCATTCTAGCTAAGCCACAGCCTCCCTGTCCACTTCAAATGTGAAATAGTCTGTGAACACAGTTCCTCTGCCCTGCTTCAGCGCCTGTCTTCTGCTATTCAGCCCAGAGGAAGAGACTTCTTGCTGTCTCCTGTCAGTCTGAGCCTTTGTGTACTCATAAGCTGACAACCCCCACTGCCAAATAACAAGCCCTTGAAGAGACAATTCAAATGATGTAGAAATGTTGTGATGAAGTATTTCAAAGTATACTATTTAAATTTGCCCGACAAATGTTCCTCTCGTTTTCCCAGACCAAGCATCTCTGAATCACTGTAATATGATGGAATTATTCCCCAAAATATTCTCCATCTAATTTTCACAGTTCCCTACGGTAACAGAAATATCATCCCTCATCGGTATAGCACTACATCAAAATGAGATAGGAAAAGGAAGTGAACATTTTTTCAGTTCAAATTTATATTAAGCCAACCTGAAATAGAACTAAGACTATCTTTACTTATTTTGCACATTCATAAACATATAAAAAGTACTGAAACAAAATAGATGTAGTGTGGGGAAGTCTAATTGCTCTCTCCTGCCTCATGTCTTCCATTGCACCATTATATCGTAAGACAAAATCAAGAATCAATCGGTGCACAAAACACAAGGTAAAGGAAAGACAGTGTTACATCTTTAAATAGCTAGTCGTTGGCTTTTTTCAATCCATTAAAGAAAATCAGACTTTGTAGACTTACAGGTTTACCTGCCTTTATGTTTTTAAAAGATTCATTACAATTCATTACTTGATACATTGTCTCTAGCCCATGCATTTCAGGGATCCTCAGATTTTTATTGTGACAGTTGTGAGTGAGTCTTCAGACTTCAAGACCAAACTGAGGGCAGTATGTACTCTTCAGAAACCAAGATGTGAGCCGACTAGTTTATTTTCATGCGTTTTCTTACTCTCAAATAATATAATTACAGAGCTTTCAGGGTAAACTGTGCCAAGCTGAGCTGAATACAAGTGACAGTGCTCAAAACTGAGCCATCAAGAAATATTTCTAACAAAAGCTAAGAAGGAAGGAGGAGGCATACATCGTTTCTCACTTAACAAAAAGACATCTTGCAGTCATGCCACTTTCAGTTTCTTGCCCAGATGTTATCATGGGAAGAAAATATCAGAATATAAATTATGCCGTATAAAGCACAGATGGGAGTAAGCTCTTACAAGAACGTATCTTCCATTGTAGCCCTTTCCTATCCTCTCTCCGGGGTCTCAGACTACATTATGCATGCAATATGTCCTTGAAAGTGCCTTACTTCAAAGGAACTTTAAGTTATAAGTAAATGGTTAAAAGCAAGGTACAACGGTAACCACTGGAACTTAGTTCTAACTGCAAAATGAGTGCATGGACTTATCCCACCATGAGGTGAGCTTATTTTTCAATTTTGGCAGGATAAGAGCATGCATGTGGTGAGTTATAGCACTTTAGCTACAAATGAGTAGTAATTTCCTGAACTACTGTAATTAACCTAATATAAAACAATGATATAAATAGGAAAACACTCTGATATATTTAAATTCTATCCTCATTTAAAAAAAAAAAAAAAAGACAAAACCCAAACCTATAATAATTTAATTATCCTGTCCTTGTCTTGTCTCAGAAAAAAATTTAAGTGTGCCGACCCTCATCTCTGACACACCTAAAAAAAATTTAGCTTCATTCCTTTTATCCTAAAGTCTGACTTCTGTCCATCAGGTGTTAGGGCCTTGACTGCACTAACAATAGGTATTAATTGCCCTGGCCAGCCTCAGCTGGGTTTCCCACCCACACTCCCTGATGGGGACTTCATTTAAAGTCAGGCTTTAAGTAGAATTATATAATGCTTTTGGTTAGAAGGGATCTTAAAGATTATTTAATTCTTAGTCCCCTTTTCAGCTACTGGAAAGCTGCTATAAGGTCTCCTCAGGAGTCTTCTCTCCTCCAAGCTGAACAACCCCAACTCTCTCAGCTTGTCCTCATAGCAGAGGCTCTCCAGCCCCCTGATCATCTTTGTTTCCCTCCTCTGGACCTGCTAAAGCAGGACTTTAATTGTAGCTGTCCTTGCTGCTAGTTCTGTTCCTGAATTGCTGATTGAGTTTCCTGCATTGATCTTTGAAATGGCTTATTACCTTGTCTTTATCCAGTGGTCACTAGACCTGTTGCTGCCACTGCTCTGCTTGCTTTTCTCTGTTGTGCTCACGCTGTGCTCTTCATGAGGTCTTTTCCTGGCTTATGTTGTAGTCACCCTCAGCTCCTGGCTTCCCTGTCCTGAGGGAGAACAGCAAGAGCTTGGTCAGGCCTATTAAGGCCCTGTGCACTCAGGACTCCGATATTGTTTTCCTCTATAGTATGTTTCCCAAGATAAAGAGCCTGCCTCCCTCTCCCCCTGCCCTGACATGTCTGCTGTCAGCACCATTTGCTTCAATCAAAAAATAAATACATTTCAGTGTGGCTCATTATGCTAAATGAAAGCAACAGGGGGCTAATGAGCATTGTGAATGAGTCATTAACATGATAATCAGAGGTATCCTCAAGATAGCTACATCTTTTTTGCATCTTTCTCGGAACACTCAGTAGCGTATACAGATGTGACCTCATCTATTAAACTTCAGTCAGATTTAGATGTCTAACTTGAGTAGTTACCTTTTGTAAAGTTGTACAGCATGTTACACTTGCTATTAAGAACAAAAACTGCTAGTTCAGTTTGTGCAACCTGCTAAGACGTTACTCTTAGCCTTCAGTGGCTAATACACAAGATTGTGTTAACAGATTTAATGTTTGGATTTTTTTTTTCAAATTAAAATGTTACCTCTCTCTCCCTCCCCCTGGGTTTTCATCACAAAGAGGAAATGTACCTGAAATATTAAATTACTGGTGACTTCATCCTTGCAATTGATTTAATGTGGCTTAGCACTGAACAGTATTTTTAATTTTAAGAAAGGGCCTTCAGCTCCAGCCTCAGTGATTTACTGCCCCTTGGCTCTTAGGATACCATTCCACAGGGAGCTGACATGGTTTTGCCTCAAGGGAGTACTTTTCCTCAGTTCTCATAAGAAGACAGTAAAACCAGCCTGAAACAGCATCAAAAAGATGTGTAAAGGGCAATAAGGAAGAGGGGAAAACAACCTGTATTCAATGATACTGAGAATGCATCTTTCAAAAGGCCTAGGGAAGGTGGATGTACACAAAACCCCCTATTCAATGTCCTTAAAAATTTGCTACAGTGAAGGTTTTTAAAACAATCAACTCTCTGTAATTAATATAATAACCTCCATGGAAAGCTTTAGAGAAGATAAATTGCTAAACACTGCCTTGCAGGTGGAAAAACAGAAAAGATGAGTGCCTCCCCAAGGTGCTAACACTGGTCAGTGGCAAAGCAAGGAAAAGATTTCAGTCTTACTTTCAGGTTTTCCCCAAGTTGCAATATCAGCTGCTGTGATAGGTTCATCTATTTAGGCCAAATAATTTTTATATCTGACTTTCTGGAATCAACTGAGAGCCAGCAGACAGCAGTTTCTATTGGAGTTTGCAGCATTTCTGTGATTTTTTTTTTTTTAGAGGAGTGGCCTATTTAGACAGAATTACTAAAGTTATTTAAACAAAACACAGAATGCAGAGTTCAAACTATAATTGCTCTTTTTCTTATGTCTCCCATCTTGATCTGCAATATTAGTGGAAGAACAGTCACAGGGCAAAACCACCCAAGCTGAGAGAAACATATGCAATCTTCTCCTGCCTTCAATAGCTTGAAAGCAGGCTTGTATCACACACACTTGCTCTGCAATGGTATGGCGTCTCCCCCAGTAAAGCTCAAGGGGCTGTGTTGGCCCACCACTCTTGGGCTGCCATTACAGGACCCTCTGCAGCACTGAAACATCAATCTCTCCTCCAAACCATGACTGACCGCTTATTTCCTACTATCTTTTTGTGATGTTACTCCCACAGTTAAATGGTGCGGAAGGCTTGGGCCAGGCTGGGAAATCCCAAGCCCAGCCCAGGCCAACTAGTCTATAAAGAAAAGGTAGCCGTGGCCATGCTGTGGGAACGACAGGCCCAGAATGCATCCAGCGCCTGGCCCCAGTCAGGCTGCCGGCTCCAGCAATCTGTGCTCTAAGTGCTAAAAAAACACATAAAGGGAAAAAACTTCCAAAACCCCTTTCCAAAGCTGGGTTACTTTCTCCCCGTTCCCTCTCTCCCTTCCTGAAAGTCATAGAACCATACAATTGTCTAGGTTGGGAGGGACGTTTGAGATCACCTAGTCCACCAACCTGATAAAAATGCAACAACCCATCACTAAACCCCGCCACCAAGCACTAATGTCAATCCGTCTCTTAAATACCTCCAGGGACGGTACCTCAACCACTCCCCTGGGCAGCCCATTCCAATGCTTAATAACCCTTTCAGTGCAAAAACTTTTCCTGATATCCAATCCGAAACTCGGATAATTTGAACAAATGAAACACTCGTGGGCTACCACGCTGAGGTCGCCGATGGCCGGGGGCGACTGGGCTTGTGAGACAGGCCCCACACCCCTGCAGCGGTTCCCGCCGTACCACTGCACCGGCTACTCTCCCTTCCCGGTCCCCACGCTCGCCTGGGCGGAAGCGGCGGGGCTAATGCAGCTCTCTGGCGCCGTGAGAAGGGGGCGTGCTCCCCGGTAGCCATTTTGGGGAGCGCCGAGGCGAGCGGACGGTGCACGGCGCCCCCTGGCGGCTTCCCGCCCGCAGATCAGCTGCCAATAGGCGGCCGGCCGCCATGAAGTCTGTTTTCGTCACCGTGGGCACCACCAGCTTCGATGATCTGATCGCAACCGTCTCCTCCCCGGCAGCACTGCAGGTCAGGCGACGGAGACCGCGGGTCCGCGGGTACCCAGCCCAGGCCTCCCTTTCACCGCCTGCCCGCAGCGCCTGCGCGCCGGGAGCTGTCCCGCCCTCCCCGCCCCGCCAGTGACTGGCGGGGGTGCCTGAGGGAGTGGGAGGCGGGGGTACCGGGGCTGTGGTGAAGTGGAAGTGGCGGAGGAGGAAGAGAAAGAGGAGGAAAGAGTAAAGGAACGCGGGATTGGGGGTACAGCGGTCCCTGAGCCGGGGTAACCGGGAGCAGGGCCCAGCGCCGTGGTGTCCGGCCGCATTCCACCCTACTTCTCTCCGCCGCAGGTGCTGCAGAGCCGGGGCTATCAGAAGCTGGTGCTGCAGGTCGGGCGGGGCGAGCTGAAGCCAGCGCCGTGTGGCAGCCCGGCCGTGGCGGTGGAAACCTTCCGCTTCAAGGACTCGCTGGCCGAGGACCTGCGGAGCGCGGACCTGGTCATCAGCCACGCAGGTAGAGGCCCCTTTGATGGCCCAGGGTGTTCCCTGGGGGGCGGAAGAAGAGGTGGGTTGGATGAAGCCTGTCTCTCTCTACGGCTTAGGGCTGGGCGGGCAATGAACGTTCAGGCTTCCCAGCTAAGAGAGAGAGAGGAGAATGTTCATCTTCAGGAATCTCCTGTGTTTCCAGAGCAAATATTTAATCTGTCAGGGCAAAAACTCACCGTGTTTTCTGTTTCTCCTGTAGGTGCAGGTAGCTGTCTGGAGGCTCTAGAAAAAGGAAAACCATTAGTAGTAGTAATAAATGAAAAGCTGATGAACAACCATCAGCTTGAACTGGCAAAACAGCTCCACAGGGACGGGCATGTCATCTGCTGTAATTGCAGGTATGGAGCTGCTGCAGCTGTCCTGACTGATGGAGCAGTGTTCGGCACCGTCGCTCACTGTGTCATTACACTGTTCAGAATGTAACAAGGAAGTTTACGTTCTTTTCAGTAACAACCATTTGTTTGCAAGGTAGTGGATATCCATAGTGGATAGATTAACGTTAGGTCCTAATTTCCAAACTTACCAAGCTCCTTGAACATGACTTCTTTAAAATTCTATTATGGGAATTTTTTGTGTGTAAGAAAGAAGAGCGATTTTAACCAAACAGAAGTGGTTGAATTTGGAACAGTTAGGTAGCATCTTAGAGGCACCTAACAGCTTCTCTCTTTCTCCGCTGTTTCTCACGAGTTGTTGGATTCTCTTTTTGAAGTCCAGAAACGATACAACCCAGACCATCAGTTTGTAACCATGAGCCATAAGGAATAAATTGCATCCTGTAGACTTAAGACTCCATTACATCATTTTGCTATGTGGATTTTCCTTGTAAAGGGCACTTAAGTTGACTGTATAGATGTAGTGACACAATAAAATGGAAAGTATCTGGAGTATTTAGAACAAAACATAAGAATGGCCTTACTGATAAGTATATGGGGTCCACATAGCTCAATATCCTGTTTGCAGTGGCCATATGCAGATGCCCAGCCAAGAGCAGAAACAGGCCAAGAACAAAGATTCGTATAATGGTTTGGATCGGAAGTGACCTTAAAGATCATCTAGTTCCAACCCCCCTGCCATGGCCAAGGACACCTCCCACTAGACCAGGCTGCTCAAAGCCCCATCCAACCTGGCCTTGAACACCTCCAGGGATGAGGCTTTTACAGCTTCTCTGGGCAACCTGTGCCAGAGTCTCACCAGCCTTACAGTAAAGGCTTTCTTCCTAATAGCTAATCTAAATCTTGCCTATTTCAGTTTAAAACCATTACTCCTCATCCTACCACTACACCACCCGATAAAAAAGTCCTTCCACATCTTTTCTGTAGCCCCTTTAGGCACTGCAAGGGGCTATAAGGTTTCTCCTGGAGCCTTCTCTTCTCCAGGCTGAACAACCCCAACTCTCTCAAGCCTGTCCTCATAGCAGAGGTGCTTCAGCCCTTGGGTCATCTTTGTCACCACCTTTGGACTTGCTCCAACAGGTCCATGTCCTTATGTTGGGGGCCCCAGCGCTGGACATGGTACTCC
The DNA here is from genome assembly GCA_013400055.1 of Nycticryphes semicollaris. Lineage (NCBI taxonomy): Eukaryota > Metazoa > Chordata > Aves > Charadriiformes > Rostratulidae > Nycticryphes > Nycticryphes semicollaris. The sequence goes on along the minus strand of VXBJ01007013.1, from coordinate 2,303,760 downwards.
AAGTGGAGTCTCATGAGAGTTAAGCAGAGGGGTGGAATCACCTCCCTTGAACACTGACTGTGCTTCTTTTGATGCAGCCCATCATATGGTACTTCCTTGTATTACTTTCCTTCACATGCTTGTAAGTACTTTGATTCACAGGGATTCCTAAATCAGATCCTCTCCAGTCTCTCTGTCTTCCAAGTACTTATTCAGGCTGCCCTTTTAACTAAACTTCCTGAATCCACCACATCCTCTGACACGGAGTTTCACAGATCTACTGCCTGTCACTCCAGGAACAAAAAAACAAAATGAAACAAACCCACAGACCAGCAAACAACCAACCTCCCCAAAATAGACCACCACCAACAAAAAACCAGCTCCTTTTCTTTGTTTGTATTCATCTTGGTTCTTGTTAGTTTCATTTGCTTTCATTTTGACTATGTCTTACTGGTTTTATTTGTGATTGATTGCACTCAATAAATAACAGATGACCTCTAAATTGAAGGCAGAGGAAACGCAACTCCCATTATTTAGTCTGCATCTTGTTCCTTTGCCTTGCAAATAGGATTTTGTATATTTCAGAAGAGCCTTCTGAAAAGACTAGGCCTGTCATTCGTTTATATTGGGCAAGTTTCTTCAACTTACCTCAGTGCTTCTGACAGCTTCCAAGACAGGAACGAATTTTTATTTATTTTTGTTGAACAGTGCCTAGCACTTGAGCCTTATTTGCAGTCTGATAATAGCAAGCTAACAGATTGATTTAGCTGTTCTTTCTGGCTTTGTGTTAACTGGAGAACTATGCCATGTGTTCAGATAGGATGAATTTCCTGGTACAGTTTATGGTGAGGATCCTCAGATGTTGTTCAGTCTCCCAACACTGCAGCCACAGAAAATTAAAAAGTTAAAGCTGAGGTTGTCTGTGGAAGCTCTGGTGCAGGCTGAAGTGTGTTCAGTGAAGCAGTGCTGCCTATGAGACAGTGAAGGTTGGGGCCTGCTGGTTTGTGGGGGTCTCTTCTTTCTTTCGATACATGGCCTTATTTTTGTTTCTGTGCTAAGGATTATGTATGAATAAAAAGCAAATCACATGAAGAACAAAAATTCCCTTTGGGATGAATTTTTTAATTTTTGTTTCTGGTCTGTTTTTACAGCACTCTTGTGGAGACACTGCAGTCGATGGACTTGACAGCTTTGAAACCTTTCCCTCCTGGACAGCCAGAAAAGTTTGCTTTGTTCTTGGATAAAGTTGTTGGGTTTCAATAAACAATAAAGAGGAACAAAAATGTCAGAATAAAACCTTTATCCTTTCCTAGTGAGGCCTCCCATACTTAAGAATCCACCAACTGGGACAAACCCTCGAGGAAAATTACTGTTAATGACATTAAATGGTTTCCCATTTAGTGCTAGATTAAAGTCATCTAGCTTTATGCTTAAAAGAGCACTGCCAACGAGGGAAGGGGGGAAGGAGTATGAGCTGTCAAGTTTCTGGGATAGACAGCTATTTACATCACAAGATCTGCATCAAGTTGGTAATTCCAGTGAGGAGGGACAAGCTAAGTTACTTCTTAACTTGGCACGGGAGACACATAGTGGTCTCTTCACCATATTTACCTAGTATTGGTGGAAAGAAGTTGTCCTTGTTGATGTTCCTGTGATGTTCTGCAAATCAGCAGATGCCTTTAGATTAGATGAGCAGATGCTCATTTAATGTGTTTACAGAAGGACTGAAAAAATAATTTTAAAAGTGAGAGATTTAAGCCTCTCTAAACAGAAAGGGGAACGTGGTGAATCTGGGTGGGAAAAGTCAAGATCTGCAAATCTGCTGCCAAACTGCCCACCAACTGACCTCCCTGGTTTTGGGTGATTTACTCCCAAAGTAAAACATGGGCTATAGGCAAGGGATTGGGTTGACAATACAATCAATGCATTTATGCTGGGTTTTCCCATCATTACTTGGTTTGGCTTTCTGTGAAGTGCAGCGTTTCCCATTTGATGCTGATCTGAGTATCCCACTTAAAGTACTGAAACTGTCAACTGTGTTCATGCTACCAGCGATTTGTTTTCAGTAAATACCTTGAAAAACAAAGGACATTTAAACTCAAAAATGCTCATGCAGGCTATTTCGTCTGTAATACTCTGGAGTTGCAGAAGTGCATAGTTAGTGTTAATTGCCCTTTGCAAGTACTTTATTTGTTTGGGTTGGTTTGTTACTGTTGCTTAAAACAGAGAAACTGAATCGGTGCATCTGATGTCCGAGTGTGTTTTTTTACTAGCACAGTGAAGGTACATAGAGGCATTGTCCAAATCGAATCAAGCACAAGGGCTGTATGTGGAATAAATCTGGCTGTGCAGTTGTGCAAGAGTGATTTTTGCCAATCCCCAACTACTTTATGAGTAACTATCATTTTCAGTTCTTTAATGATCGGAATAGAGCTGTTATTTCAAGTTTACCACTAGCAGCTTATCTCCAGCCCAAGAGGATGCAGGAACATCACAGAAAATGATGAATAACCACTGTGACTGATTTTTCCCCAATTATCTCTAGTCATGGGCATGCCAAGCAACAAAGTTAGAAAGAGTTGGCTTAGTAAGGGCTCCCTTCCCGAGGCAGGTCCCGGAGACAACGGCCTCTTCCGGGGCTTACCTCGGTCCGGGGGCAGGAGAAGGTTCCCGCCGCACTCGGAGAACCTCTCAGCGGGACAGGTGTTTGGGGCTCTTCGCGGGCACCTCAAAATGGCTGCTACAGACGGCACCTCACTGAGGGAGGCACCGCTCAAGGCCGCCTTTTGGGGCAGGTCGCAGGCAAAGGGAGAAGGGTCCAGCTGTGCCGAGTCGGGGACGCGCTCCGTGCTGGGTAGGGCACGGCGGCGGCGAGTCGTGGGATGCCGGTGGTCGCGGCGGGCCATGGCGGGCCGGGCCGCGCAGGTGGGCGCGTTGGGCGCGGCCCCTCATTAGCAGCAGTCGCGCGCCTCGCCGCCACGCGCCGCGCCGCGGAGCGCAGCGCCCCCCGCGGAGCCCCCGCTCCCCGCTTCTGCCCGCGCCGCCTCAGCCCTCGCTGCCCGGGCAAGATGCAGAAGGGCTGGAAGAAGTACTTCGGGCAGAAGTCCTTCAGCGAGGTGGCCATGGACGAGTACCTGGCCAGCCTGGGGCTGTACCGCAAGATGACGGCCAAGGACGCCTCCTGCCTCTTCCGAGCCGTCTCGGAGCAGGTGAGCACCGGTAACTACTTCGGGGGGAGCCGGGGTGCCTCAGGCCCTCGGCGGGGCGGGTGGTGTCTGCTGCCGGCCGGCGGCGGGCATGGGGTGCTCCTGGAAGCCCCTCCTGGGTGCTCGTAGTGAGGTGTCGTGGGCGGGGACGTGTGTCAGGGTCCCAGGTCACTTGGGCGTCAGGGGACCGCTGCAGGGTCCCGGGGCGCTTAGGCTTTCCTCAGCCGCTTCTCCCGAGCGCCTGTGGCTCACTGCAGTGTCTCCTTTCCCTGTTCTGTGAAGTCTTGTGGTGCTGGTAGTCTTTAAATAAGCCTAATGTGAAGTGTAAGTTAAATTCTGTAACTTTCTCCTTGGTTCTTTCATAACCTTTATTTTCTTTCAGCTGTTTTCATCTCAGATTCATCATGTGGAAGTTAGGAAAGCTTGTGTCTTATTTATGAGGCAACACCAACATAAGTTTGAATCTGTAAGTAGTGGGTGCTTGAGGCAGTTTGGTGCACTTAGGAAGTACTGTGTCAGGGGCGAGTGGTTTAGCCATAAACATGCTCACGTAAACATGTGCACTGCAAACAAAATGTCAGGCTGGATGCGTGTAAGAGAAGAGAAGTGGCAGGGTGATTGCTTGCCTGCCTTATTTGAGTTGCAATCGCACACGTTTTATTTATCTTCATATTTCTGGAGTTCCTGAAATCAAGCAAGTTGATTTGATACCCCAGTAACCAGTAAGGTGACAGTTATTTGTGTAATATGTTCTCTGTGGAGCAGCCATCGCAAAATGTAGTAGGTGGAAAACGTGTAAGACTTTGAACTAAGAAACTAACATCAAAAGATGGTGGAAAACTCCAGAGAGTGTTTAATTGTTGCATAAAGTTATGGTTTTGGGGGTGTTTATTTGGTTGGGTTTTTGTGTGGTGGTTTATGTGGAGTTGGGGTGTGGTTTAGGTTTGTTTTCTGTGTGTTTTGAGTTTTTTCCCTCTGTAATAGCAGCTAAATGCTTCATCTGATCTAAGAGGCAGTGAGTTACTGAATATTAGACTTGTGCTCTTAAGTTTTTTCAGGATCTCTTGGTATTTCCACATTGGTATCCCAAATCATTCCCATGCTTAAAGGCAGGGAACAGCTGAAGTCGTACCCCCTGTGAGACTACAGCCCTTCAGAAACCCAAAATGATAGGAATTGGCAGGCTAGTCTCAAGTTTGTTTTCTATGCCCTTGGCCTCTGCCCTTCTTCCTCCTCTTCAACAGCTAGTAACATATATCATAGTGCATAGGTTTAACTTTCCAACTGTTTTCATATTTGTTTTTTCTTTGTTTTGTTGAAAGTATGTGGAAGGATCATTTGAGAAATACCTTGAACGACTAGGAGATCCAAAGGTAAGACTTGTCAAGAGATTAAAATTTGAGGAGACCTGAACAGGAAGGTAATTAGGTAATGATTAAAAGTGTGGTGGTTGGGGTAGAGTTGTTTTTTTTTTATATAGACCCCAATCCTGGAGTCTCAATAGCGTAGGTAATATTATGTGTTTGTTCCAACTATGCACATGTATAAACAATATCAGTTTTAGCGGTGAAAGTTTAGCAATGGTGAAAAGGAGTGATCGGTGCAGACTGAACTGTAAAGCTGAGGCCTCTTGTGGGCCTTACTCGTAATTGCAGTTGCTCTCCAAGAAAGAAAAAGTGGAATATCTGGAGTCTACCTCACATCAAATGCTCATCAGACTTTGCAATCCCTTGCTGCTGATGCGTTTATCTCCAGGTTCAAATACTGGAGTTCAAACTCTATTTCTTTAGACTAGAACCAATAAGTACGGAGAATGCAAACATCTCTGAAACAAATGCAGTGTATTTAATTAACAAAAATGTATCATGAGTGATGTACTTAAGAGTTGCTGCGGGAACTAGTTCTTAGTCAGCTTGGTAATCATGGGCATCCTGTGTTGCAGACTTCCACCCCTGCACCCTGGAAATCCTAATATCTCAACTTTCAATTCATTGGTTGGTTGTTAAAACAAACAAACAAACATGAGTTTGGTTAAGTATTTTAATACAGCAGAGAGCTAAAATAGAGTGTGTTGAAGAAGGCACTGCTATCTCACGTAATCTCATGATTTTGCATAGGAAAGTGCTGGTCAGCTGGAAATGAGTGCTTTATCAGTGATGTACAAGTAAGTGTCTCTTTCTTAAGTTTCACTTCGGTTTTGATGTTTGGGTTCTCGCCTCAGAACCTTTTATTTGTTTGTTGCTGTCATACTAATGTGTTGAAACATGATGACAAATGCTACCCTAACAAACTTAAAGTAACATGTGAGTGGGAGCCATCACAGCCCCCGTGCTCATAGCGTGGATTACGAGGTGGGTTAGTACCCAGTGGTGTTTATTTGTTAAGTTTTGCTGATGTTAAACTGAAGTCCAGTGCTTCCTTCTAGTGGCTTAAGGATGGCAAATGAGGAAAAACCAAAGAGCTGTGTGTGGTGGAAACACTGTGTGATAGTTAATGAGTAAAACTCATGTAAGTGTACTTAAAAGCTCCAGTATTGAGAAATACTTGCCCTATTACTTGGTGCGCAAAAGCTGGTATTTATTTCAAGGGTAACTTAAGCCTGCACAGGTGCTGCTGTCTTGGTCAGAATGCTACTATCTTGTAATAAGTAGTCTGGCTCTCCAGTGGTAGAAGGAAGAACCATCCTTTTGCAGGCTCATTCTGTTCCAGTACTAAAGGATTAGACTGAAGTTTTGCACAAGTTACTAGTTCCCTGTGCTGAGGCTCTACTCCTTTTGCAGAGTGGCTAAATCACTTAGACTTAATTATCTCAGAGTCTGAGCACCTTGCCGTAAATCTAAGTACTTGACCTAATCTGTGACTAAATAAAATGGTCTTTACTGGATTTTTTTTTCCCCACTGAGTGGTAATTGCTTATCTAGTTATTGCTGTACGGTAGCATTCATTTAGCAGGAAAAGTATTCTGCTTGATTTTGTTTTTAGTAAACCAGCAGCAAATTCTCTAAACAGCTCCCTGCAAACTTCTTCATAAGATGGCTCTACTAAGAGTGTGCTCTTTGAAGTCTTGTTTTTCCTCTGCTTACCTAGGCGAGACTTTATTCTGTATCGGTACCCTGGAAAGCCACCCACTTATGCTACAGACAATGGCTTTGAAGACAAGGTGAGAAGAAGTGAGGCAATTTCCTACCCTTACCCCTGAATCCTAGTTACCTCCAGTCCTGCTTAGTTGTAAAAACTTGCCGCTGGAATGGAGTTCTTGTAACTCCAGTGCTCTTGCAAACCTGAACAAAATCCCAAAGCTGGCTTCAGCTCGTGGAAAAAGCACAGTATTTGCACATCAGTTAACTCGGTTATAGTAGACTTGCTTTCCATCTGAGGGATGGACTGTGTGCTGTTCCCCTGCCGTTCTTTTTTGTTTCCAGCTCATTACAGGGAAGAGGTTTATTTTTGGCAGGAAGAAGTGACATCACAATTCCAGAATACTCTTTCGTTTTTCTGAAATCTTTTTGGGTAAGGATGCTTCCCAGTGGGAATTTGACCGAACTGGCAGTGTAGAACGAAATACCTGAGAAGAGGAGAACAAGATATGTTTATCATACTGGTGAAGAGAATGTGTTCTGCCCCACCCCTGGTACCTCTTTTCCTGAAGTCTGATGAAGTGTGCAATATGTGGTCCTGGAAAGGGGAAGTTAGTGGTAATGAATTCATGTAACAAACTGATTCATTTCTGTGACCTACCTACGGGGCCCAGTTAAGAATGGGAGCTAATGGGAACAGTTTATTCACACAAGAATTACAACTGGAGACAAAAAGGAGGAACATAAAGGAGAAATACTCTGTTACGTCCCATCTGACCTGTCTTGTTTTTTCTGCGGTTGTATAGGTGTGTGTGCACAATTATGTGGCTAGCTCAGGCATGATGCCAGTGAAGTTGCTGTAGTATGGATTTCAGTATGGGCTATTATGTTTGCCAAAGTGGCTAGTCTGCTCTGAAATCTGTGCTGCTGCAGCTGTTCTTCTCTCCTGGTTAGTATTACGGTCTTTGTTTACATGTGTTTCTTTCTTTTTCTGTGTAGTTTCCCGTGTAACATAATCTAATTCCAGATTGAGCTAACTTTAAAAATCTATGGTCAAAGTGTGTGTTTGTCCTGAAAGGCCTTTACCACCTGAGCTCTCATTAAGTATTGGCAGCTGTCTGTCGTTAGACAGTATGTACAGGCAGCAGCTCTTTCTGGTGTTGCTCATTCTCACTGTTTGATGAGAGCTTGTGTTGGCAGAAGACGTGGTGCACACTGAATTAAGAGCCCTGGCATCCCAGCTCCTGCTGGGTCACTAGGAAGCATCCTTGCTGGCAACGTGCTGATAGCTGCCTAAGGGCTTCTGCCAGTTGCAGTTGGCTGTGGCTACATGCCAGGCTGGGGTTTGATGGTATATGTTTACTGCGTGCATCCATGCATATGTTGCAGAAAGCATGTGTCTTCAAAAGGCGGCATAACATTGCTTATTAAAGCTTTTAATAGGGCTGGAGAAGTAGGGTTCATCCAGCCCCCCAGGTAAGGAAGGATGGAATGTGCCTTTGCTTGGACAGTGTATCTCAACATACTGTATTTAATGGCTTGTATTTATTTTACCTCATGAGCAATTGGTGGTTTCAGAGGCAAGCTGGAAACAAACTCTTTATTTCATATTTAATACAGCATGATGCACAAATTGATAGCTTTTAAGTAAGTTTGTCTATTATATAAAGAAAGACTTTGCCTAGGATTCAATTTTAATCTGATTTTGCATCTTTTTTCATATTTATATTGAGAATATTTATTGTCGTCTTGGTGAGTTGGTGTCACCTGTAGAATGGAAGACTAATGTAGTCTTGAGCTAGGATATCACATAGAAAGAATTAGTTTTTACATTGTTGCAGCCTTAAAGCCTTTTATTTTTTTTTTCTTAAATTTTCCCAGATTTTACTGTGTTGTTCCAGCAACGGCCATTATGACTCTGTGTATACAAAACAATTCCAGGAAAATGCTGCTATTTGCCAGGGTAAACTTGAAATAATTTTTCTGTGTAAGAGAATTATGTGTTTTCATGTTTATAGGTAGTATTTGTTTTGGTTTTCAGGGGTGGGGTGGAGAAAGAGGGAGGCTCATTTATTGTGTATTAACATACACTCATTGTTCTATCTGTTAAGTGGGCTGTTGGGTTAAATGACTTCCAGAGGTCCCTTCTTCCCAACCTTATGATCCTCTCTGTAATTGAATTTAATATAACTAGTGTCTTGTAACAGTAGATAATATCTGAAGATAGGCTTACCTTGAAAATTGCAGCAGTTCTTATGGATCTGGTATTATCTTAATTTGCCTTGAGCTTTGTGTTGATCTGTTCAGCTGTATTATATGAGATCCTGTACAAAGATGTGTTTGGCATGGATGAGGAAGAATTAAGGTCTGCAGTTGAGGTGTTTCGAAGTGGATCCAAGAAGAACAGAAACTGTGGCTCTGCAGGAAGTGAGGATGCAAGCTTTGATTGTCTTCATGAAAAAGTATCCAGAAATCCATTGGAAAAGAGGTAGTGTTTTGGGAAGGCAATGTGGTAAAAGATAAAAAAAAAAAAAACAAACAAATAAAAAACCCCAAACAAAAATCAAACCAAAACAAAAAAAAAACCCACCTTGCAAAGGACAACTTTTCCAAGTTTTTTTTGTGTATTAATTCTTTTTACTATTTCACGACACGCACACAAAGCTGAAGTATACTGTGGAAAAGAGTGTGCTTTTCTTGGAGCTGCAATGTGTCACATAATTGAACATCCTCTGCTGCTGGCTATGTTACAGTTGTGTGTTACTCTGTTAAATGACAGCTTATTTGTAAATAAAATTGTACCTTATGTCATTGAAATATATATATATTTTTCTTTAGTAAGAAGCTATTACTACTCTTCCAAGCCTCTGTAGCTCTGCAGAGACAATAGCGTACTGAAAAGATGAGCTCCACTTTAGTTTCTTTTTTGTACTTTTTTAATGGCATCATACCTCAAATAGACAATTAAATGCTGACGTTATCCAAGTCTGGATCTCTGGGGATGAGGGGAACAGACAGACTGTGCCTATAGAAACCCATATATTCTGTGTTGTTCATATCACTAGAAAGGCTAAAGGGATGCCTCTGGCTATTACTGAATCCTCGCAGATGACATTGGTTTGATAGGACTTAGAACAGAATGTCTTCTTGACGGTGCAAAAGTTTAATCAATCAGTGGGATCATCTTCATCATTTCCTAAATGCAAGCAGGTAGCCGTCGTTAAGGGTAGGTGTTGGAACAAGTAAAGGTCATGTTCTTGAATCTGGGAAAAGGGTTGTCCTGTACCGCATCCCAGGCATGGCTAGTGTTCAAAGGCAAAATCTGCCACTTGATGGCACCATGGAGCTTTTTCAGATTGTATGAACAGTTGGTTTATTTTTAGTCCTGTATCTTTTATAATCTTATTTTCAATTACTTAGAGTGGACAACTGGGAAGGCAATGATACTGACAATCTGCAGGAAGATAAGTTCAAACAAAGCATTGAAGAAGAAAAGGTTTGTCAGGGAAGAATTCCTTATGGAGTGTTTGGGTTTTTTGTTGTTGTATGATGTTACCTTGTTAGTGCTAAAGTCTTTCCCGTTTTTTAAAAATTACTTCTTGGAAAGTGGGTGACTGACTTCTTCCATTGGTTTGCCTTTAAATTTTGCCTTTGAGTTTCTATTAAATTGGATACACCTTTTTACTTTCTGAGATTCTCTTGTTCTTCTTTAGATATTTTCTTTTTCCTTCCAAAGAGGGAGCTTAGCAGATCTTTCCTGGTCTGCTGTTTGTTGTTCCCAGAAACGGTTTAAATCAGTTCACTTTTGTTTTGAACACAGTATAAATCACTTTGGACAGTTCTAGAAACTCTGCAGAAATTTGGTGGGAATCTCAGTTACTGTATCTAAAATCAGCTTTTGAAGTCATGGCTTTATTAGTCTGGTTAGCTTCCTTTGATTCTTTTTGAGTAAAGAACATGCCAATTGTTACCCTTGAGCCTGTTTCTATCTGTTTCAAAGTCTGTTTGCTCACCTTCTGAATGCCTAAATGTATTTTAATATTCTTGAGCTATAGATTTTAGGTAAATACAGTGGAAGCTAAAATTTTGGAAAATAGTGCATGTACATCTTAAAATGGTCTGCAGGTCCTGGCAGAATAGAGACTATGCTGAACACAGGAAATGAAATGCACTTGTTAATGCTCTGTTTCACCTTTGCTTTTAGCCTCCAGAAAATCCATCAAAGATGCCTGTTCCTTATAAAGTGCTTAAGGCACTGGACCCCGAGATCTATCGAAATGTGGAGTTTGATGTTTGGCTGGACAGCAGAAAAGGTATCTTTGAAATGGGAAAACCAAACAATTCTGTCTGTCCTAGGTTATGTCACAAGTTTCTTCACAGCTGAAGTGTGAGGGAAACTGATTAACCCAGCAGATACTTGTAGGCAGTAAATCTTGCAAGCAACTGGTTTCTTGACTTAATTTCAAAGTACAAAATACACTGCTTGTGATACTGTATAATGGTGATAATAAGGCTGCTAAAAATCTGACCTCTGCTATGTAGTAACTACAGTATAGGAAATAAAGGGACTTGGAGTACAGAACTCTGTGTTAGCGTTCTGTTGTATTGGAAATCATTCAAATTTGAGAGTTTTTCATTGCAGCATGTGTGCAAGGACTTCTACTTTTTAAAGCACGATTTTCGGCTTCAGAGTTGCATAATAATGAAGAACTCAACTTTAGCATTGATATCTGTCAAATGAGTGGAGTTGTCTTTTTTGCTTCCCAGCTCTCCTGGGCTTGAACATTCTGTAGTGATTTCGTGGTCTTTGTGGCTCGGGATAGGTTGCTGCTTTTTGACATAGGTTGTGGCTGATCTGTAAAGCAAGAACTTATGAAGAAAGTTAAGTTTTGAAGTGGTGTTTGATGTCTGACCCAAAGTGCTTTGCATACTGAAGAACTCCAGCATTTTACAACTGCATAAGCAGTAATGAGGGTAATTAAAATTCTTGGAACAGAGTAATTACCTACGTAGAGTACTGATGTACAGAGAATCCAGGCAAGGAGTCTACTGAAATCTAGCAGCAAGGAGACTTTAAGCAATGTTGTTTTCCCTGGATAACATCCCATTTTTGCCAGGTGCCACCAGTGCTCTGGGAAGACAAGACACCTCCAACATTTTTAATACTAATCCTGGTATTAGATGCAGGTACAAAAAACACTGTAGTACTGAAGTAGTAGTGATACTGCATTATCTGGATATTGATGATATTCTGTGATTTAGCTTAGTTACGGCCAGTTAAAAGAACATCTATGGTTCCTTCACTATTACTGTGGGGAATGTTCGGATACACATAGGAAATACTTAGTGCAGTTGCCTTATAACTTGTAGGTAGATGCTGTCATGAAGTACTTATAGGATATGTGAAGAAAGAACAGTAGTTTAATGGCTTTTTCCTTTCTATTTATTCATCTATTTTTAGAGCTTCAAAAAACTGACTACATGGTGTTTGCTGGGAGACAATACTATTTAGGAGACAAGTGTCAGGTTAGTACTCAAAGGAGACTCAGTTATGATAAACTATTAAAACTGCTTTAAATTGAGTATGGTAACTCGTAAAATCATTTGACTTCATAGAATTTTCCGAGGGATTTCCCATGCTCTTTCTTGTTGCTATTAATCTGAGTTTTAATTTACTTTTTTAAAATCTACCTTTAAACAGTGGGTAGTGTGAAGGAAAAACTGCTTGGAAATTTATTGTGAACCAGTGATGTGCATTTTGTGAATGTGGAAATTCCAGACCAAGAGCTCCAAAAGGTGCAAGGTGTGCGTTTAAGGAGTAGTCTGTTGGGTTTTCACTGCAGGTCACCAACAAGTCTGGGTAATCTTCCACTTTTTGGCAGTAATGTAGCAAATATTTATATTAAATAGAAAGGGAAGAGAGAGCTAAAAAGGAAGAACTGTTGTGACCTGGCCAGGAGATACTGAAAGGAAGGTCAGCTCTCTCTGTTTTCCAGTGTTGTATGTAGTGAGGGCTTATTTTTATCACTGTTTGAGGCAGTGCTGGTGATTCACTCACTGACTTGTTTCTAGCTGAGTAGAGCTTTCCTTTCCAATTTCCTGTTTTATCTCCTATTCTCCTCAAGTTCTTAAACAACAGTCTTCCTTGGTACTTACCCGATTGGCACTTCTGTGTGTATATGTATATATATATATAAAGTTAGAAACCAGGTATAATCTTACCTTTCAGTCATTTGGAGTCTGTGTGTCCGCCCGTCCCCCTCCCCCCATGTTATTGCAGTACTCTTTATTTTGCCTGCTATTTTGAAGAAGTATTTGAGACTTCTGGGCCAATTCAGTTAACATAGGATCAGCTAGGTATTAGTGGTTTGCAGCCAGTATTCTGAATCCCCTAATACGTGTTGGGGGTTTTTTAGAGCTTCCTGTGTTCTCTCTCCAGGTGCGTCTGGAGCCTGGAGGTAAGTATTACAATGCTCACATCCAGGAAGTCGGAAAGGATGGCAACACGTTGACTGTATTCGTTGAGGAGCTGGCAGAAAAGTAAGCAGTCTGGTGACTTCATGTTTGAACTCTGCCTGGCTGAGTTTGTATATTCACAGATGCTTAGGATTGTTAAGGTACTTTGAAAAGAAAGGAGAACCTACGCTTTTAAATACAAGTGAGCCTTTGCTTCCTTATTGGCTATCACTCTTCAAATAGAATGTTGCAGGAATTTTTTTCTCTTGGATTTCTAATGACCAAAGTAATTGGTGTAATGCTTTTCTAGGACATCTTGCTGTTCAGTCTTCTCTTGAGTGTGAAAGTGATCTTTGCAGTTTGGGCTTAATTCATGGATAGCAAATTACCCTCTGCTGTTGGTTTCTCTGGAGTTTTTATGTTGTATCCAGACAAACTTGTCCACCTTGCTGTTCAGACCATTCAACGTTCTCCAAAGCTAGAATTCAGCTTGATGATGTTTGGAGAGAAAAAAAAAAAAAAAACCAAAAAGTCTGTGTTGTGGTGTACTTTCAGGTGTACTTCTGAAGGCAAACCAATGCAGGGAAGAAATGCTTGACCCAGGAAGTCAGTAGTGTGGAGACTAAATCCTAGCCTTTTTTAATAAACAAGTAACAGTTATGTGTGCTTGGTGTCAGAGAAACATTTTTATTATTTCCATAAGCTGCCTACACTGAAGTTCGTGGGGTTTGCTCTTTTATTCTCGTAGTGTGTTGCTTCAGCTTAACACTGCGCATAACTGCAACAGTATATCCTTGTGGTACAGCTAACATCAGTGTTCTTCACGTAGGCATACAGTTCCTTTGGCAAACTTAAAACCAGTGACACAAGTGGCACCTGTTCTTGCTTGGAATATGGTTCCCAGCCGAAAAGGAGGAACCTATCAGAAAATAACAAGTGGATACTTCTCGGGAATAGGTTTGTACAAGGTTTCCACAAGGATTCCTTCCCTTGGGGCTAGGGGAAGTGAGGGAGACAGTTGTGATAGTTTTAACAGTAGCAGTCTTTGGATGTTGGAAGTGACTTAATTCAGCCTGTGATATAAAGTTTGGTCACTGCAGAGGTTTGATGAAAAGTGATCCTGCAGACAGAGATGATATATCTTTTGAAAAAAGAAAATCTGTTCAAAACGTGTAGTAAAGTTAGTGTTGCTCAAAATTACCAAGAAGAAATTTGGCACTTGAGAATGATGTACAAAGATTGGGTCTGTGCACCAAAAATCTTGTCTGATTTGGCCTTAGCAGAGATGCGTGGACAGACTGGGAATTCACCAGCTAATTAAACGGTAATTTTATTTTATTAATTTGGAGAGGGGATTTTTAATAAGTAAATGCAGCCTTAATAAAGAGATTTTAACACTAGGAGTCCTGGTTTTATCAGCTGCAGTTGGGAAGGTTTGTGAGATTGTATTCTGCTCATAATATGGGATGCCTGCTTTAGTGTTCAAAAGATGAGTATGACGTTTGCATACTTAAAATGTACTTTTTCTGGGCTAGGCCTTTTTCCACGTGTCCAAATATTGTCTCTTCTCAAATGGTAAAGAGAATATAGCTCTAAAGTCAGCTGTTTAAGGTGTAAATGTATCTTTTCTGTCCTTAACCGAAACTGCAGAAATGGATATGAAAACACGGAAGAGAATGCTCAAGAAAGTTCGTGGAAAGGAAGTCTTTATGGCAGTGGCTTATAGCAGGGGTCAGCCAGTCCTTCCACCCCGGTTACAGCACAGTTCGGGGCGCTCTCCTCCAGTTCACTGCCCACAGGGTGGTGGAAACATGGCACCTTATGAACACTATCCTCAGAATCCTTCTCAGAGACATAATCGTGGATTTGGGATGCCAAGGTATGAGGCCTTGAAAACTTGTCTGATATCAGTGCTCGTTTTCCATTCATTCTTGCTGCAGAACAGTTAGGAGAGAGTTTGTGCTATTTAATAGGTAAAACTACAAGTGAGTTCCATCTAAGAAGCACTTCCTGGTAATTGCACCTTTTACCGTTTAAACTTAGGGGATCTGCCCGATTTATAAACAGGCACAACATGGTTGGCCCTCAAATAGCATTCTACCCCAGTCCAGGAAAGAGATGCTATCAGAGCTATGACAATTTCTCCTGCAGGTCCTGGTAAGTGACTATAAACCTCTTTACAAACCATTGCTCTAAAAGAGCTGGGGAGGATGGTGGGAAAGGTACGTGGAGGGCTGAGTTGGCTGTTAATGGCACAGTATGAAATTGGGGGGGTTATTGTAATGAAACAAAAGTGAAGCTCCAATAGTGATGGTTCTTAACCCGTTTTGCTTGTTCTTAAAGCTCCTACAGCCGTAGCCGCCGTCAGATGCAGTATGTAAATAAGGAGTGTCAGTATGGGTTTGTACCGGGGAATGAAGAGGAGCCTCAAGGACCAGAAGAAACTATCACTTTCTATGAACTTGAAGGAGAGGAGGACACTGCTTTTCCCAATTTACCAGTAAGTTATGAACACGGGGTATGTTAAAACCTCTCAGAGAGAGAGAGAGGGAGAGGGGAAAGCTGTACAAATGCACAGCACTACTGTACCTCAGTATACAGCACTATGGTTTTTTTCTGGTTTTCCTTGGAATAAGCTGTAGCAGTGAACGTTGTTTGTGAGAAGGGAAGGCTAAAATGAATCTAGATCCCATACAATTTGCTTAAAGCTTCGGTTTTTCTAAGTGTTCCCCTTCTTTCTTCCTCCTCTCAGCAGCACCGCTTGTCTACCCTTTAGTGTATACATAGTTCATAAAATCAGAGTCGTGTTTCTGCTTTCTATTGCAGTAAGAAAACAAAACCCCAAAAGCAACCTCTTCCCCCTGTGGTTGTCTGTCTAGCTCGAAATATTGTGGGAGAAAGCTTTTGTGCTTGTTTGTCACGCTGTAATTTATCCTTGGAGTAACTAGATTGAGAAACTGGATAGCAGTAGCCTGGCTTCATCCTATGACCTTAGAGTTGTGATGTTTTGGGCTAGCATGTTCCTGAGACAGTTTTGTCTGCTACAGAAAAAGGAGAAAATTCCAAATCTAGACTTTCAGTCGGGTTGTAGATGGAGCAGCACAGTGTATTCTTACGCTTTAAATCTCTTTCTTCTGTTTGTAGTTTCAGCCTCTGGATGTAAAATCAATTGATATTTAGGTATCTGAATAGGGAAGCAGATCTTTTTGTTAAAAAACAAAATCAAATGCCACCCTAGAAGGTTTGAACATCTTCTTACTGTGTCGAAGCAGTGAACTTAAGAAATGTTAGACTTGTCTTTAGGTGACAGAGAGGAGTCTGCTCAGGACTGTTTCTGCAGTGGCCATTTTTTAATTTTTCCTCACATGGTAGATCAATAATCTCAGCTCTGATTTTTTTCCAAGAGTGTCAAGGAATAAGGACTGATTACTTTGCCATTTTTTTTCCCCGACATGAAAGCAATACAGCTTACTATTTTTTCCTTGCTGTTTCTAGACCTGCAGCTTCTAACATAATTTTTCTTGTTCATTTATTGACTTTGTTATTGTCAATGTCAAAGCCTTTTCTCTGTCTCTTCCTTGTCTTGTTTAGTAAAGGAATATAACATTTCCGGGGGAAAGATGCGTCTTGCAGAAAACTCTGCCATACTACTAGGAGCCTGGTGGGAGAATCTTCTGACTTACCACCTCTTACCAGCCTTGGAAATTTTACAAGCCTCTTTGAGCACTTTATCAGTCTCGTAGTCACCACGTCTTCTGAGGAGAATTTTGAGTGTCACCTTAGCCATCGCAAAAGAGGGAATCAACTCCTTTTGTTGGAGCACCTCAATCCTATATTCCTGCTTCAGACAACTCCATATATTAAATTGTGGCGCAGCTAAAGACTGACGTCAATGCAAAGACAAAGGGCATGTGAAGTGTTGAGTCCTGTGGGGAAAACTTAATGGGTTCTGCTTTCTGAAAGAGTTAGGCTTGCATGTTGTGGGTCAAGTTAGTACAGAATGGATGTGTATGCCAGCAGTCACCTATGGGTTTCACTGACGGTGATAAAGAGAACCTTTTTCTATGATGGTTGGGGTGTTTGGATTAACTGATGTGCTGTTGGTGTGGTGGGAGTGCTCCAGAATGAGGAACACTGGAGGCTATGTTGGGGGTAGCAGTTTTGGCTGTTGCTTGGGGTCTGCTACCTCCTTTTTGGCTTTGTTGGAGCTTGAGATGATGCTGTTCTTAGAGGGAGAAACTTGACTGTATTGCCTAGGATGGTGGTAGGTCTTCAACAATAAATTACCTTAAGTATGCTAGGCAGAACAAAAAGTAGAGGAGAGAAATGTTCCTGCAGCTGCGTTGCTAACATCAAGGTGCCTAGGAATGGACACACAGATGGTAATTCTAATAAGTTTTGGTTGCAGCAAGCTCGGTCAGCTTGTTTCTATTTTGTGTATACGTAGTGCATGCAAAGGCTTTAAACTCTAATTGCACACTTCTGACTTTGCTGTTTAGGGCCAGGGTAGTCCTGCTGCTGTTGTCCATGGTCCAGCAGGATTTTGGGTAGCAAGCAGAGGCCCAAACTCTATTCCACCTAACAAGCAGGCCCTGAATTCCTCAGAGGAGGAAGAAGAAACAAGTGAAAATGGTAAGTTTTCAAAGTATTTAGTGGGTGAAAAGCCAGGTTTAGAAGACCTTCAGTGTGCTCTGGTTCGTCAGAGCAGGTTCCTTACATCTCCTAAATAACTGATTATTGTGAGCTTTGCACATGCCTGTTGAGCACGTTTATTTTTTTTATTGTTGTCTGATAGAAATGTCTCTTGTTTTTAAGATTGCTACCTTGTGATTTCATAGGTCTGTAGCAAGCCAAGTTGCCACTTAAAAATGTGTAAATTGGTAACGTTGATAGTTGTTGGAATAAAAAAATGAGTCCTGAGTGTTTCACTACCTCTTCTGCACAAAACAAGATGATACTGAAAGCAGCTTATTAATGGACGCACTGAAATGTAATTGTGGTAACTTCAGCTTTAAGCTTTTTTTTTTTTTTTTTCCCCTTGAATCACAGCTTACTGTTCTCTTCCCTTGTAGGGAAATTTAATGAAGACTATATTTACGCACCTCCAGGTAAGTATAACTTTTGTCTTTATTGACAGACTCGGTGAATGTAATGTGCTCATAATGACCTTTTTATAAGTTGCTGAAGGATTAGATTTAATGCTGCTTTTCTTGATTAATTTTGCTTATACCCTCCAGATCCTGACTGTGAAACTGCAACAGTATTTAGTTCAGCAGAACCTACAGCAAACTTGGTAAGATGTAGTCAGTGTCTGTTCAGATTAGGAAACCTTGAAGCGTGCCAGATTCTTCATAGAAATTGTCCTTGGATGCAGGCTTCCTTTGGAAGAAAGGAATAATGGTTTCACTTACATTTTCACCTCCCATTTCCTCTCTAAATGGTGAGGTTTTTATCTGAGTCTGCAAGTATAGTCTGAATTGTACTAGATACGTTAATGACTTTTCCACCTTCCCCTCTGCAAAGAGAAAGCAGGTATTTGAGTGCTGTTTGCTTTTCTTCTTTTTCTGCTCCAGACAGCACTTGCTTTTATCATGCTACCCTTCAAGTCCTACTCCAGTTAGTCTTATTCCTCCACTATGTGGCTGGAGAAATCTCACCTCTGATAGAATAGACTTTGGAATATTTTATTTTTTTCTTAATCTGAAACAAAATCTTTAATCACCTGCTGGTCTGCAGTGGGTGTGAAGCCAGCCATGTGTGTCAAAATAAAACTGCTTTCACTCAAGTTACAAAAGATCCTCTGCGTGTATATAGTCTGTAAATGAATAAAAAAAAATTTAGGGGTGTGGTGTGTGTGCCACTTGTGACTTCTTTGCCTCTTAAATGGGCTGTGCTTTACTTTGGAATCACTTCAGGAAGAAGGGGCAGTCTCGGTGTCACCTCAAGATGGAGTTGCTTCCTACAGTTATCCACAGAAGGTAGTATCTAGTACTTTACTGTAGTAGGCCTGTGGAAAGGTGACTGCTTTGCTTGGTTAGTGGCAATTTGTGGGGTCCCTTTACCTGCCTCTTCCAGCGTGCTGTAGCAAAGAATGCAATTCCCTGAAAGTAAAAAAAACAAACAAAACCTCAAAAACCAGAAGGGTGAAAAGATGCCTTGCAGGTGTCTGAAACTCTAAACTGGTATTATCAAGCCAGGTTTTAGAGAATGGGGATAGTTAGCTGCCTTTACAGCCAAGACTTCCAAAATGCATTTATGTGAAGTGAGAATTTTTTGAACTATGTGACTTTCCATAGTCTTTGACAAAGCCACTTGTTGAGGCAGTCTGCTGAATACTCTGACTCTTTTCCAGGTGTTGGTGAACTCTGCAGCAATCTCAACCTCAACAGGTGTTTATGCTGCTCCAGCTACAGGCTTCTCCTCAAATTCTGCTGCCTCCAATCCATCCAGTGTCACAACAGCAGTTCCCCCACAAACAGCAGTTCAGCCAGTCATAGTATCTCCCCTTTCTACAGGGAGGCCAGGTAGAGTGTACATACTACGGCTGTGGACTTGGACGTCAAAGTAACTCCTTTAACACTTAAATCACTTGAAGTGGTTTGTCTGTTCCCTGTTGCTCTAGGACAGACAGTTATGTAAGGGAAGTCTGGCCTGCCTTCTAGTATGGAGAAATTGAGAAAGACCTTTATTCTTAACTGGAATGTGAAGCTTGCTGATAGACATACAGTTAAGGCTTGTGAGATTGGAACCTTCCCATCTGTTTTTTTTTAAATTTATTTTGGACTTCTTTTAAAGTGATTTCTAAAGAGAGCTTTGTTAAAGCTTGTATTTAGGGCCACTGAGATGACAAGGTCGTACATGCTTAATTGCATAACTTAGCATCTTGCTCATTTGACATGCCATTGCAAATTTGATTTGACTTTTTTTTTTTTTCCTTCTAAATGTAGCAGTTTCTTCAGTGCCATTCCCAATTTATTCAGCTCCTTTTCCTCCAGTCAGTGAGGTGGGAGAAGCTGGTGCCATTCTTCCACCTTACTCTTGTGATCCCAGTGGCAGTGATCTGCCTCGAGGTAACAATGGTATTTTGTGCTTTTACTACTGCTGTTCTTCAGCACACTTCTGATTTCTGTTCTCCATGGAAACGTAACAGCATACCTATTGGAGGAAAAAGTTGGCTCTTTGCAGCTTGTAGGGAATGAGAAATAATACTATGGATGCTTATGCTAAAAATGTTCTAATTCCCAGTTCTGCATAGCAAGTTCATACCTGACTCAAATGTGTGATTGCTGCAGCTTTAGACATCACCCTAAGAAATTAATGCTAAGAGAGAGGGTGTTTGCCTGTATCATACTAGTTCTTTGTAGAGTAATAATTCTTCTGATAATGGATTTTAAAAAAAAAAACTTCAAAATCCTGCTTCTGCACAATTCAGTGGGCTATTGTGGTGTTGTCCTGTGTGGCTCCAAGGTGTTATTCTGTTGTACCATAAACTGGGGATAAAGTGTAGGGTCATCTTGATCTTTGGGTGCATAGTCTTTTCATATAGTGCCACTGGTAATTGCTGTGTTTAACGTACATTTCAGTTGTTAAGCAATGAGCATGCAAGTAGGCCTTATCAATCTTTAGTCAACTTGCTCACTTTCTTAAGAGTATCAACATACCATGCCAGATTGTGTGAGACAGCCAAGCTTGGTCAGCAGTGCAACAGGTATATACATAATTGATTACTATTTTTGTTATTAATTTATCCCTGCATTCTGCCATGTTTATGGCTCACAAGGCATCAATAGAGCCTGTAATTCAGACCTTCTTTTAATAACTGAAAGATCAAGCTGTCTGCTCTCCTTATCACAAGCTTAAGTGCCTTTCTGCTATAGGAATAACAGTTCTGTGTGCTGTTTTGCTGTGTAACTTGTTTTTCTCTAGGAGGGGAATGCTGTGAGACCCAAGTGTGCTGCCATTGCATCACTGCACACATGTCAATAGGCAGATAAATCTAGTCTGTGATGCAGTGTCTTGTCTTGGGTAATAAGGATTGTTGGTTGTGTGTAGTTTTAGACAGGGTATCTATAGGCTACTCTAAAGAGCAGCAGTTCAAAACTGGTTGGCTGTACATGTTTTTGGCTTTTTGAGTAGTGAGTGTATCCCTGCTTGAAGTACACAGGCTTTTTAAATATTCTCCCATACACTGGTTATGTTGAAAGTCGGTGCATCATAGCTGGCTTATTTAAGAGCTATTTACAGATACAGCCAATGACATGATCTTGTCAGACTTGCTACCTTTAGTTCAAGATCCTGAACTTCACATGTTCTCTGTTGGTGGAGAGAGTAGCTTTTCATTCAGGGTGAGTGATGGAAAGAAATGGCTGAATATAGGTAGCATCTGTGAAATCCAAGTACTCCTTTTTGCAATGTTTTGAAAAGTGTAGTTTCACTATAATTGTCTGACTTAATTTCCTCCCCACATCCTCCCACCCCTTCAAAAAAAAAAAAAAAACCAACCAAAAAACCAACCCAACATCGTTGTAACTGACGGTGTTTGAGGTTGTAGCTTTAATTGCATCGGAATGTAAAGGTTTGTATTACAAACTCTGTTACTTGACGCTGGAGCATAAAATATTTTAGTAATACAAATTGTTTTCATGCTTGATTTGGTACATTGCCATCTAAAGTAGCTCTGTTGTCCCTCTCTGGGACTTTTCTTCTCAATGGGCTAATCCTAGAAGGCTAGTTTCATATGACAAATATGAAAGGTATGATAAAGAGCTACTCTCAATACCTATGGCTGGGGTGCCTACATCAGGTAGGTTGCAGAACAACTTTGGGCTGAAATGCTATGAGTTCTTCCAGATACATTTACCTTCTAACATGTCTTGTCAGAAGTTGATCTGGAAAAAGGCAGGTTCCAAAACACTGTGGTGAGGCTGCTCAAAAGTCTGCTGCTTTCACAGGAACAGCTAATGTGCTCTGCAGTAACTCTGTTCTCTTCTGGTGCTCTCAGTTCCTGGTTTTATGAATCTTGAATATTCTGTTTTCCACTTCCCTGCTGCAGTAGTATTGCTCTAGATGATACTGTGCAGACCCCTGAGTTACTGGTTTTCAGCTTTAGTTGAATGCCCTTAACTGAGCCTTTCAGCACGTGGGGGAGAACTGAATGTTAAGTGCGCTGCTGCAGTATAACCTATATGGCCTTTGAGTTAAGAAATCCAGCAGCTTTGGAGCAGTGCAGGGTGTGAAATACATGGGGATAGTTGACAGTGTTTGGATTGCTTTACTGAAGATACCTGCAGGCCTGGTGTTTGGACTGGTGTAGACTGGGAAGCGTGACTGTCAACAGAGTGAAGTCCTGGACCTAGGAGGAGAACCTGCCATGTGCCTTTAGTATTCCCATGGTACATCTGCATGCGTTGTTCCAGTTTGCAGAGTCTCTTGGATCTCTCTTTAATGGAGCTGAGGGTTTGTGAAGCGCGTTTCTTAACACGGTGACCTGAGGTGTCCTACCTGTGCTGGCTCCCTTGTGTTGGAAGGAGCTGTTGATGAAAGATGGCTGGATGTTTCTGTGTTCCACAGACTGCGGTAGCGTTCACGACTGACCTGAGCTTCCCATTGGCACAGTGGCCATTGGTCTTGTGGTTTTTGTCCTGATGCTTTGTCAGATGAGACTTTTATCAGTAGTCAACGTGGTCTGTATATTTTCACGTCAGGGCGGTTGATGTTTTTTGCCTTAGCCGTTGCTCCGTAAGGGTGTTGTGTTTTACAGAAGATTGACTTGATTTTGAGACATCTAAAAGAGGAACATAAACAAAACCTGGTCTCCTACTGTACTGGCTTCTGTTCCAGCATTCCACAGACGTCAGTATTTCCAGTATCAGTTTGTCACTTCAGTCTCCCAGCTCTTCCTTTGTACTGTTATTGCTGCTACGAAGCAGCTGTTTCATTCAGCTCTTAGCTTGATTTGCATAGATTTGCATGAACAATTGAAGAAGAAAATCGGGGGTTTTTTTACAAAAAGAAAAAACCCCACTTGTTCTAAATGTAGAAACAGTTTCAGCTAGATGCTAAAAAGTTGGCATTTATGTCAGCCTGGGGGTTATTTTTAATATTCCAGTGACTTTCAATGTTGCAGCCAAATGGCCAGCACTTTCTGGAGGGAGCTCACAGCTGTAAGATGCCAGGAAGGATCTGTGCGCGCTTCCTGAAGGAGCTGTGTGGATTGTTGCCCTGGTCAAATGTGCTGAACGTACAGAGAAAGAGTTGAGAACTGGCAGCAGCCACAGAGGAGCAAATCTTTGTGTGTTTTGTGGCTGGGGTGTGTATTTCTGACACTGTGCCTCCTTGTAGCCAAGTGTGACCCACTGTCCCGTGGCAGAGCAGGGCTGGGGAAGTGTCCATGTGTGGTGGGTGGGATGGTCAGGGAACCAATGTGGAGCCGAGGCCGTGGTGACAAGAAGCTGGTCTGTAGAGTAACTTTGGAGGTGTTCCGAAGATGAATACCTTGCTGGCTTGTGCCTTTTGAGTTGTCTTCCGGCTGTCCCTTTCAGGTCCCAGCAGTATAAAAGCAAAGTCTATCTGTGTACATGTATGCGTGAACCTACTGGTGTGGAATAGTTTGGTTTGCTCTTCCTGAGCCTTTAAAACAAAGCTGTGCTTGAATCTGAGAAATCAAGAATTTTTCTCAGGCATGTTTCCAGGACTTCATCATAGGATTAAAACACGTGCTCTCTTTTTTCCCTTTCAATGGTCAACCTCAAAGCATGAAAACGGCTTTACTGATTTTGGACAGTTAGCAATGCCTTTCCAAGTCCAAACTCCTGTTGTTCTTGGAGTGTGGTTTCAAAGTTCCTCCACACATCTGTGATTGCTTCTCAGCCTGTTGTGTATTTGCCTGGGGACAAATTATTCAGTACATGGAAGGCAGAAGCAAAAGACTACTTGCAAGAAAGCGGGGAAGTCTGAATACCCTAGTGAGGAAGGGGAAGGAAGGGACATACTCCTTATTCCTCCCCTTTCCTCCACTCTCAATTTTTCTGACCTGATAGGACAATTGGGGATACTCCCAAAACTAGATCAGAAGGTTTTATGATTGCTGCATGTGTTGTCTCCAATGTCATGTCTCTGCTCACTGCTCAACAAAGCTCTGAAGATGGAGGTAGTGGCAGAGCCAGACTAAAGAGTGGGCAGAAGCTGCATGAACCTGGAGTCTCTGAAGCTGGCCCGTTGTCTCACAAGCCAGCCTAGTCTGGGTATTTGCAGTATGTATACACAGTGTGTGTAATGTGTGTGCACTGGGGGTGAATCGTTACTAGTGTATGAGAAGGCTGCTCCTGCCTGTTTGCATGCTCCCAAACCCTTTCCCATTCCTCTACTGAAGAAGCGATGGGGTGCTTTTAGTGCTCAACTTAGTTTAGGGTCTCATAATCAAGCTCTTAGTTGATAGAATATGTTTTCCTCTAAAAACCCACCTTTACTAGGAAGCCAGAATTGCTTAAGTCTTAATTGCTTAGACAGTGGAGGCTTGTAACACACTGATAATTATCTTTTGTCTAGTAAAGATACTAAACCAAAATTAAAGCTAATATAATTGTTGAAGTTAGATATTAAGTTGGTCAGACAAATGCTTTGCTATTGCACAAATATCTTACTGGATTAGCTTAAAAAGATAAACTGTTTTTAAGAATTTATATTTAAGATGCGTTCTTTACTTCAAACTTTACTTGAAACTTTAAATGAGAAGTGGTGCTAATACGCTCCATTAAGTAAGAGTAACTTAAAATAAAATGCTCTTGGTCTATGTAAATATCTTTTGCTTCATGGTTTATACTCTTCTGCCCTTTAATGTCATGTTCTTTAATTTCAGATACAAAGGTCTTACGGTATTATTTTAATCTGGGATTGCAAGTAAGTGCTTTTAAAATTAGTAAATTGCCTGTAAAAACTTCTGGTTTTCTTGACAAATGTACTGACATATTTAGGACTTCCAAATGTGCTAAATGTGCATCCTGTGTGCTTATTATTAATATGTATATGCCTGCTTGATGGAGATAAAAGTATAGCTCAGGAAGTAAAGTTCCAACTCAAAATGTGAAGTACACTAATATACATTTAGTTGTTGTACTCTGGGTTCTGGTGTTGCAGTTTTCGGGTTAGCTCTTGAGGATGGTCGATTAAAATTCTTCTTTCCATGAAGATAAGGGGAAAATCCTGAGCCATTCCTAAGAAAACTTTTATAGTTAAACAAGAACTCAGAGACCATTAGGGATGCATGGGTTTGAGTCTTCTAGGACTTGTACAGCTGTGTTCAGACTGGTTAGTGCTATTTCCCTGGATAGCAACACTTTCACACTTACTGCTCTGTGTTCTGGGAGCTCTTGCTCTGCTGAGGAGTTGCCTCTGCACCAGCAGTCACATGCAGTGCCAGCGCCGCTGCTCAGGGAAGTAAAGAAAGTCAGGTCAGCTTCTTCAGCTGAAGAAACAGGAGAAATCTTTGATATGACTGAGTTAATAGGTGGGAATCTTCTTTCTCTGTAAAGATTTCCAACACAACCTCAGTGTGAAACTGAGGTGGCTGTTGCTGCAGGTATTGCAGTATCTTTTCTGGTTGGCTGTATTGGGTATCTTTGGTGTGTGTAGTATCTTAAGGGGCTAGGAAGATAAAAATGTACTTCTAACTTTAGATCAGAAACTAGTAGTCATTTGGGGGAGGGATGGAGCGTACATGTTTGCACGCATGACCTTGTTTTTTTTTCCTTGTCTCAAAAGTATTGTCATCAGAACTATTGGCCTTCCATGATGTATGTACAGCCAATGCTGCCACCATCTCCTATGGAAGTTTATCCGGCATACACTGAGCCAGCTCCTGTCCTAGATCAGTCAGTACCTCAGCTCTACACTGATGCTGGGCGAACTGAAGTCCACCAGGTTACCTTGGAAGCACCTGCAAATGGTTAGTATTTGAGTATAATGCCACATAAATAATGAAGGAGAAGAGAGGGAATAGGTTTTCAGAGCCTGACTGCTGATAGGACCTGCTTGCCTGCAGCTTCGCTACCCTGTAGGAAGTGTGAGGTTGAGAAGACATAGAGAAAGCCTTGTAAGGGGTTCTCACAAGTTCCTCTGCTGTCTGTGGTACTATAAATAAAGTATGTCAGTCAGTGGTGTAGCCACCAACGTGTCAATGGCTTTCTAAAAACTTAAAAAGGATCAAGTAATAAGTTCTAAGCCTGTACTAGGTATGCTAACTTCTAAAACTGAAGGAACCTCTTTCCTTACTGATAAACATAGAGATGGTATCAAAACCGCAAGCCTGTATTTAAGTAAGGGAGACAGCTGAGTATTGGAAAGCCCTGAGCACTGATACTTTATGGTAATTTTTAAAGAGAAGATGTCTGCAAACCTTGGGTTTAGGCTCATCTGTTGTCCTGGTTTCAGCTGTGATAGAGTTAATTTTTTTCCAAGTGGCTGCTGTGTTGGATTTAGAATACTGTTGATCAACAGAATACTGTTGATGACATGTATTGTTTCAGTAATGCTTATGTTAAGTCAAGGACTCTTTCAGCTTCCCATAGAAGCTGAGAGGGAGTATAGATACGATAAGGTGGCCAAAGGGATATTCTATACCATAGACTTGTGCTTAGTATATAAATGGGTGTTTGCTGGGGGCAGGGACTCGTGATCACAACTTGGGATGGGCTTGGGCAATCGATCATTAGGTGGTGAGAGCAATTGTATTGCATCACTTTTTTGCTTATTGCTTGATGATGCTTCAGCCTGTTTGGTGGTTCTTTCGTACAGATTCATGTCATGTGGTCAGAGATAAAATAAGGGAAGAATATCCTGGTAGACAGTCATAGTATGGTTTGGGTTGGAAGGGTCCTTGAAGGTTATCCAAGTCCGCTGTTCAAAAGCCCCATCCAACCTGGCCTTGAACACCTCCAGGGATGGGACATGCATAAATTCTCTGGGCAACCTATTTCAGTGCCTCACTACCCATATTTTAGCTCTTTACCTGAGTTTCCATTGAAAAAGCTGCCACTCCAAAGCAGAATGCTCATAAGCGATTATTGAAAATGGTTTAGCGAGAAGACGAGCAAGTTGTCCTCTAGTCTAATTTAAGACCCAAAATTATTTGACCCTGCCATTAGGGGGTGTAAAATTGTCATGTAAATGGGTTGTGCCTCTTGGCCACCAAAACATGTGGACTTTCACTGTGGTGAATACAGCATTAGAATGGCCATGGATATGGTAAAATATGGTAACTGTGTGTATTTTGTTCTATTTTTGAAGGTAACTTTCAAAATGCAGAGCCTCCACCCCTGTCCTATGGGCCAGTATATTACCCAGTCATGTCAGACCCCTTCAGCCAGCAGTCTCTTCCTGGGTTTGATCCTTTAGTACCTGCCTATCGCTATGTTGGTACCTGGCATCCTATAAATCCACCATACGGAAATTCTCCACAGATTGCTAATGCTGTAAGTTCTGGACCTCTGCACCAAGTCAGCTATATTGCCTCACCTAACCCTGCACCTCATGATGTGCCTCAAGGAATGTAAATCTGGGAGCTATAAGCTCATTCTTGACCTTGGTTTCTCTCGTTTCGTGTTTGTCAGCTATATATGAATATTGATTTCTAAATGTTACTGTGTCTCAGTGAGCTGGGTCAGTCGATTAAACTGCATTCCAATTTCCTGTTTCTCTTTAGGTTTATGCTAGTGATAGTTGACTTCACAAGATTTTGTTGTAGTTGGTGAGGTAGGAAAGCAAGGAAAAGAGTATACACAAACTAGTGCTGGGAACACAAAGCTTGAATTGGACTACGTAAAGTATGTGGAAAAACATGCTATCACTAAAGGAATGTTGCATCATGTACTTCTGTGAGGGCTTACACTGGAAGACTTAAACACCTGGTTCTTTTTGAAGCACTGAAATAGGCTATCACTACAACTACAGATAAAAATTGGGTTCAGGGTCATTAGAGGATGAGTATGTTTGAAATAGGTTGGCTTTCTCAGATTTCGCAAAACAAAATCACTTTGCTGCTAATGGACACATTATTTGTAATAGCTGTATTTCCCCTGCCTAATCTCATTCCGCTCAAGTTTCATGTCTCTTGAGAGCGTAAGAATACTGTTTTGATCTGTTGTATATTGCTGTTTATTTGTAAGATTTGTTTTGTGAAAGCTGTTGCACAAATGGTGGTAGTTTTGGTGTTTAGTTTGCACTGATAGCACATAATAAAAGCATTGAATACATGAAAATGAGTGGTCATTTATCACTGGCAGGTTACGTTCCTGACAAGTAGTCATCCAACAGCCTGGGCTGAAGAAATGTAATTGTCTTGTGGGGGATAAGGCTGCTCCAGTCTCCTATGAGAAAGGAGCAAAAACTTTCCATGTGAGAACAAAGTGCAGTGGAAAGCTCTAGCTGTGCCTTTGGTGATAAATTTAGGAAGAAACATTGCATACTCTGTGCACATGAACTGCAGTTCTTTCAAATGACTGTCTGCCCAGGCTCTGTCCTTGATAGAAACTTTCACTGTATGCCCACAATGAAAAAGAAGTGAGTGTGAGTTTAGCCCTGGGGATATCATGGTGGCATTGCCCTCTCCTGGTGTAGGGATCACAGAATGATATGGGGTTGGAAGGGATCTCTGGAGATCATCTAGCCCAACCCCCCTACCAGAGCAGGACCCCTTACAGCAGGTTGCACAGGAATGTTTTGAGTATTTCCAGAGATGGAGGACTCCACCACCTCTCTGGGCAGCCTGTTCCAGTGCTCGGCCACCCTCAAGGTGCAGGTTATGCAAGCTCAGTGCCAGAGGCCATGAAAACCAGCAAAGACACTTATTTAACAAGTCTTACTTCTTTGTTGAGGCAGTCAGCTGAATACTCTGACTCTTTTCCAGGTGTTGGTGAACTCTGCAGCAATCTCAACCTCAACAGGTGTTTATGCTGCTCCAGCTACAGGCTTCTCCTCAAATTCTGCTGCCTCCAATCCATCCAGTGTCACAACAGCAGTTCCCCCACAAACAGCAGTTCAGCCAGTCATAGTATCTCCCCTTTCTACAGGGAGGCCAGGTAGAGTGTACATACTACACCTGTGGACTTGGATGTCAAAGCTCTCTGTTACATATTTCCTCACGATTTTTTTCCTCCTACCCCTCTGAGACAAATGTTAAAAGGCTTTTTGAAGAAGAAAAAAAAAAAAAAAGTATCACTTGTTTTGGCTTCAAATGCCTTAATAGTAGTTGTAACTTAACTACTGACTTCTTGCTTTCGTGTTTTAAAGGGGACAGTTGCCCCTGAACTTGCATGTGAAATAGAGGTCTCCGTTTTGGGTTCCCCCTTGCCACCTTTAGCTATCAATGCCAAGTGTTTTGTTACAAATATATTTTTCAGAAGGTAGAATTTCATGGAAGCTTCTTTCTCCCTCTATTTCTTACAGTTAAGTTTTCTCCTGAGTTGAGGTATTTTTTAGGGCTGTAAAAGCAAATTGAAGTTATTGCTTGACATCTTGGGAGCAGTATTTGGTTTGTCTTAAAGTGTAGTGCTCAGATTGGAGCTCAAATTGTCTGGATTTGAGTTGGAGTTCAGTTACAGTTACCTGTGTTGCCACTGCATCATGTCTAAGAGCTTCAGCTATTCCTGCCTTCTCTGGCACAGGGTATGGAGGGAAGTTATTTTTGGCAGTAGTGAGGGACACTTTCCTCCACCACTCACAGGGTGGTCAAAACACGGCATCTTAAGAACTCTATCATCCTCAGAGACTTAGCCATAGATTTGGGATGCCAAATAATGAAACCCTGAAGACCTTTCAAAGATGACCAATCACTTTCTTTCATTCTTGCTGCAGACTACGTAGGGGAGGGTTCAGTGGCTTGGTGTCCAAGTGGAGACCAGTGACAAGTGAAATTCCTCAGGGGCTGGCATTGGGACTGGTGCTGTGTAAAAAATCTTTCTCAGTGATACAGACAGTGGGCTTGAGTGCACCCTGACCAAGTTTGCTGATGACACCAAGCTGTGTGGTGCATTTGACACACTGGAGGGAAGGGATGTCTCCAGAAGGAGCGGGACAGGTTTGAGAGGTGGGGCCTGTGCCAGCCTTATGGAGTTCAACAAGGCAAAGTGCAGGGTTGTGCACATCAGTTGAGGCCATCCCAAGCACAAATACAGGCTGGGCAGAGAATAGACAGAGCAGCCCTGGGGAGGACTCGAGTGTATTGACTGATGAGAAGCTCACTGCAACCTAGCAATGCACACTCACAGCCCAGAAGGCCAGCTGCATCCTGGGCTCCATGAAAAGAAGCATGGCCAGTAAGAAAGGGGCAGAATCACCTCCCACGTCTGCTCTTGTGAGGCCCACCTGCAGTACTGTGTCCAGCTCTGGGGCCCCCAACATAAGAAGGGCATGGACCTGTTGGAGTAGGTCCAGATATGGAGCATGAAGGTCATCAAAGGACTGGAGCACCTCTGTTATGAAGACAGGCTGAGAGAGTTGCAGTTCTTCAGCCTGGAGAAGAGAGAACTCTGGGAAGACCTTCTTGCAGCCTTTTAGTGCCTAAAGGGGGCTACAGTAAAGATGGGGAGGGACTTCTCAGGAGGTCATGTAGCAACAGGGCAAAGTGTAAGAGCATTAAACTAAAAGGGGATAGATTTAGGTTAGCTATTAGGCAGAAACTCTTTACTGTGGGGGTGGTGAGACACTGGCACAGGTTGTCCAGAGAAGCTGTGGATGCTCCATCTCTGGAGGCGTTCAAGGCCAGGTTGGATGGGGCTTTGAGTGGCCTGGTCTAGTGGGAGGTGTCCTTGGCCGTGGCAGGGAGGTTGGAACTAGATGATCTTTAAAGTCCTTTACAACACAAACAATTCTACGATCTTTCCCTCTTTCCACTTTTGGCTGGGCACTGCATATGGCCCCAACATGGTTGGCCCTCAAATAGCATTCTACCCCAGTCCAGGAAAGAGATGCTATCAGAGCTATGACAATTTCTCCTGCAGGTCCTGGTAAGTGACTATAAACCTCTTTACAAACCATTGCTCTAAAAGAGCTGGGGAGGATGGTGGGAAAGGTACGTGGAGGGCTGAGTTGGCTGTTAATGGCACAGTATGAAATTGGGGGGGTTATTGTAATGAAACCAAAGTGAAGCTCCAATAGTGATGGTTCTTAACCCGTTTTGCTTGTTCTTAAAGCTCCTACAGCCGTAGCCGCCGTCAGATGCAGTATGTAAATAAGGAGTGTCAGTATGGGTTTGTACCGGGGAATGAAGAGGAGCCTCAAGGACCAGAAGAAACTATCACTTTCTATGAACTTGAAGGAGAGGAGGACACTGCTTTTCCCAATTTACCAGTAAGTTATGAACACGGGGTATGTTAAAACCTCTCAGAGAGAGAGAGAGGGAGAGGGGAAAGCTGTACAAATGCACAGCACTACTGTACCTCAGTATACAGCACTATGGTTTTTTTCTGGTTTTCCTTGGAATAAGCTGTAGCAGTGAACGTTGTTTGTGAGAAGGGAAGGCTAAAATGAATCTAGATCCCATACAATCTGCTTAAAGCTTCGGTTTTTCTAAGTGTTCCCCTTCTTTCTTCCTCCTCTCAGCAGCACTGCTTGTCTACCCTTTAGTGTATACATAGTTCATAAAATCAGAGTCATGTTTCTGCTTTCTATTGCAGTAAGAAAACAAAACCCCAAAAGCAACCCCTTCCCCCTGTGGTTGTCTGTCTAGCTCGAAATATTGTGGGAGAAAGCTTTTGTGCTTGTTTGTCACGCTGTAATTTATCCTTGGAGTAACTAGATTGAGAAACAGGATAGCAGTAGCCTGGCTTGTTCCTATGACCTTAGAGTTGTGATGTTTTGGGCTAGCATGTTCCTGAGACAGTTTTGTCTGCTACAGAAAAAGGAGAAAATTCCAAATCTAGACTTTCAGCCGGGTTGTAGATAGAGCAGCACAGTGTATTCTTACGCTTTAAATCTTTTTCTTCTGTTGGTTGTCTCAGCGCACTGCAAAGCTGCATATGCTACAAAAAAATCAGTTGATATTTAGGTACCTGAATAGGAAAGAGATGATTCTTTAAAAAAAAAGAACACCACCAAACCCAACAACAATTGATATTTAGGTATCTGAATAGGGAAGCAGATCTTTTTATTAAAAAACAAAATCAAATGCTACCCTGGAAGGTTTGAACATCTTCTTACTGTGTGGAAGCAGTGAACTTAAGAAATGTTAGACTTGTCTTTAGGTGACAGGGGTCTGCTCAGGCCTGTCTCTGCAGTGGCCATTTTTTAATTTTTCCTCACATGGTAGATCAATAATCTCAGCTCTGATTTTTTTCCAAGAGTGTCAAGGAATAAGGACAGATTACCTTGCCATTTTTTTTCCCTCAAGATGGTATTAATACAAGTTACTAATTTTTCCTCTCTTTTTTCATTATATTATAAGCCTGCAGCTTCTAACAAATAGTTTTTCTTGTTCATTTATTGACTTTGTTATTGTCAATGTCAAAGCCTTTTCTCTGTCTCTTCCTTGTCTTGTTTAGTAAAGGAATGTAACAGTACGGCAGTACTTCGGGTAGCAAAGAGTCACATCACATGGAGCGGATGTGGATTAATAACCTCTTCAGACACTGCCTGTAGCTTTTCAATCCGCTTCCCTGCTGCAGTAGTATTGCTCTAGATGTTACTATGCAAACCCCTGAGTTAATGGTTTTCAGCTCTAGTTGAATGCCCCTAACTGAGCCTTTCAGCACGTGGGAGAATTGGGCGTTAAGTGTATTGACAAGACTCTGGAGTGGATGTGGATTAATAACCTCTTCAGATGTTGCCTGTAGCTTTTCAGCTGAGTGGCTCCATAATATTGGTCATCTCCTTCTTGGCATAGACTCTAGGAATCTTTTTTTAAGGGATTGAAGGCTTGCAGAGCATAAGTAATTGGATGTAACATTTTTGGTGTTGCGCTGCTGCAGTATAACCTATATGGCCTTTGAGTTAAGAAATCCAGCAGCTTTGGAGCAGTGCAGGGTGTGAAATACATGGGGATAGTTGACAGTGTTTGGATTGCTTTACTGAAGATACCTGCAGGCCTGGTGTTTGGACTGGTGTAGACTGGGAAGCGTGACTGTCAACAGAGTGAAGTCCTGGACCTAGGAGGAGAACCTGCCATGTGCCTTTAGTATTCCCATGGTACATCTGCATGCGTTGTTCCAGTTTGCAGAGTCTCTTGGATCTCTCTTTAATGGAGCTGAGGGTTTGTGAAGCGCGTTTCTTAACACGGTGACCTGAGGTGTCCTACCTGTGCTGGCTCCCTTGTGTTGGAAGGAGCTGTTGATGAAAGATGGCTGGATGTTTCTGTGTTCCACAGACTGCGGTAGCGTTCATGACTGACCTGAGCTTCCCATTGGCACAGTGGCCATTGGTCTTGTGGTTTTTGTCCTGATGCTTTGTCAGATGAGACTTTTATCAGTAGTCAACGTGGTCTGTATATTTTCACGTCAGGGTGGCTGATGTTTTTTGCCTTAGCCGTTGCTCCATAAGGGTGTTGTGTTTTACAGAGGATTGACTTGATTTTGAGACATCTAAAAGAGGAACATAAACAAAACCTGGTCTCCTACTGTACTGGCTTCTGTTCCAGCATTCCACAGACGTCAGTATTTCCAGTATCAGTTTGTCACTTCAGTCTCCCAGCTCTTCCTTTGTACTGTTATTGCTGCTACGAAGCAGCTGTTTCATTCAGCTCTTAGCTTGATTTGCATAGATTTGCATGAACAATTGAAGAAGAAAATCGGGGTTTTTTTTACAAAAAGAAAAAACCCCACTTGTTCTAAATGTAGAAACAGTTTCAGCTAGATGCTAAAAAGTTGGCATTTATGTCAGCCTGGGGGTTATTTTTAATATTCCAGTGACTTTCAATGTTGCAGCCAAATGGCCAGCACTTTCTGGAGGGAGCTCACAGCTGTAAGATGCCAGGAAGGATCTGTGCGCGCTTCCTGAAGGAGCTGTGTGGATTGTTGCCCTGGTCAAATGTGCTGAACGTACAGAGAAAGAGTTGAGAACTGGCAGCAGCCACAGAGGAGCAAATCTTTGTGTGTTTTGTGGCTGGGGTGTGTATTTCTGACACTGTGCCTCCTTGCAGCCAAGTGTGACCCACTGTCCCGTGGCAGAGCAGGGCTGGGGAAGTGTCCACGTGTGGTGGGTGGGATGGTCAGGGAAGCAATGTGGACATTCTGGTAGTAAGAAGCTGGTCTGTAGAGTAACTTTGGAGGTGTTCCGAAGATGAACACCTTATTGGCTTACACTTTTGCGTTGCCTCCCTGTAACACCCCAAAACAAACTTACAAAGTGATTTTGCAAAGTAATTGGTGGGAGCTAGAATGTTGGCTCTCGTATTTCTGTCTCTGGAGGAGAGACACACTTGTGTCTTGCACACACATTTCTTGAAGAAGGAAAAGATACCACAGGATTTTTTTTCTCCTTCTCTGAAAGAGCATTCACTGGACTAAGCTCTTAAAGGAGCTAGTAAAGTATGTGACTTATTTTATGAAGTTTAAAATGGAACAAACTTAAGAAGTACAGTCTCCACGATGGAGTCATCAAGTGTGTTTCCACCTCAGTCACGAGTCCCATCTGTCATGTCCATGACAGTTGCTGTCAAGCCCTGCAGTGAGTATCTTCCACTTTCAGGCTTTAGCTATAAATAATGCCTCCTTTCTTCTGCTGTCACTGAGGGAACCTTGCTTTTTCCTATACAAATGGGTATTGTAGCTAAGTGTTGGTGGTTTGTCTTTTGGTATTGGTTTGTCTCCTGAAGTCAACTTTTTTTTTTATTTGAAACACTGACTGATAATTCTGGTGCGGAGTCAAGTTTTTTGCATGTTTTTGCTTACCCTTACCATTAGTGAATTATTAAATATTAACCGTGACTCTTGTGCCCATGTTGGCCACTGTGATATACAGTAAAATCCTATTAATTGGTGTAATAATATACCTAGTATGTGGCCAATTAACTTATTTATGGAATTGTGATACAGAATACCTCAATGACGTGATAAATGTATTTTTGCTGGGGCTGTTTAGGCTCAAAATTAACTTTTTGAACCAACAAGTAGGGGCTGTGCGGAACAGCGTGTCCTGGTGCTGGTTGATGAATGCTCTCCCATAGGTCACAAAACGCTGCCTTTTTATTAACAGCTTAGAATGGTACAGAAATTTAAGTGAACGCTGGGATCTTTTATTTCCAGTTCTGTTTTCCAGAGCTGTGTTGCACTACAACAGCTCTACGTCACTTACTAAAACAGCTGCCAAAAAAGCCACAGCTCTACCTAAACCAGAGCTAACCTGCTTCATACTTCAGCCATTTCCTCATCTAAAGATTACTTGGGCTGGCTGCAGTGCCCCCGGACTAATAATATTCTTAGTTTTGTGGCCCAAAGTTCCAGTGGCGAATTGCCGCAAAACCCTTGCCTTTTCAGAGGCTGTAAGGTAATTCGTATCAAAATTACACAGAATTCAGGGGTTTGGTTTGAGAGTGGTGGTTTTGTTGGGGGTGTATGTTATGTGTGGGCTCTAGGTGCCAAGATGCAGGAGCTCATTGTCAGCCTGGTGAGGGTCCAGGCTTGTTTACTTTGGCACACTGTGTGGTTACTGCTGTGACAGTTTGGTACCAGACCCATGCTCTGGGTTCTCGTTTCCAACAATTGCACACTTCCTCTGAACAGGGGGAGCAAGATACAGCTTGCAGCCATAAGTGTATTTTATCTTTAAATAGAAGCACAGAAAAATCCATGAGTATTGATTTCTGTTTGGAACAATTATTTTCCTTCAGATTGAATTATTATTTTTTTTCACCTTTCTTTAATGGCTTCGTGAAATATGTTACATAATAATGAATTTTTAAACTAAGAATTTAATCCTGAAATGTGTTTTTCATTTTTCTTTATTTTTTTGTGGAAGGGATTTCAGCTTTTAAAAAGGAGAACAGAAGAGTCGTGCAGCCAAATCTGCACTAGTCATACTTGCAGCCTCCTTTTCCACACCATGTTTTTATATATGAAAGGCAGGGGCTCAAATTAACACCTGAAGGCTGTGCAGGAAGGATCCATGAGCTGGCAGCGCCGCAGAGAGTGCTCCCTTTAGATGAGAGCATTTCTTATTTCATAGCCCAGATAAACAGCCTCAGAGCCAAGCCTCCTCTCTTCTGAAACCGCAGGATGAAGGGAGCGGTGATCAACCGCAGTGCTTGTGCTTTGGGGTGTGAGCTTCTCGTGTTTTCAAGGATGTCAGTCTCTCCTGAACCGCTGCAAAATCTTTCTGCCCTTAGAAGGAGCAGGCTTCAGTCCGACTGTGTTTGCCCTCAGGTTGCCAGACACTAGAATGCACTTCTGTGGTTGCTACGCAGGGAAGTAAACGGGAAGTAAACGTGTGGTATTTTGGCGGAGGTGCTCGGTGCCCTGCCGCAGTGTGTGGGTACTGCCCTCCTGCCGCCTGCCCCGCTCCCCCTCCCTTGTCCTCCCCAGCTGGAGTAACGCTTGTCCTGCCGTCCTCTGTGTGCCCGTTAACATCCATGGCCTTACTGCTGCTCGCCAGAGGCACCAGTCTCTTTCTGAAGTCTTTTCAATTGTAAAATCCATCTGTTATTGAAGATAATTATTATAAATACTGTAGAGAAAAACCACACTGACTTTGCCTGCCAGCAGCATTAGCCTGCTGGGCTATCGCCAGCTATCGCTCCCGTCCTCTGTTTTCCCCTTGGTATTAGAAGAACACCGAACTGATTCCTACAGCAAGTTGTTTTTCTAGCTTAGTTGTTTTGTTTCAGCTTCCAGTTCTCTCTGCAGTGCTGCTGGATACCTTTCTCTTTTATAGAATTACACCATCAAAGAGTGCATTATATATGGAAGATATTCAGCATATAAATCCAGACCCAGACTTCCAAAGAACTGCTTTTTTCATAAAGGAGAAAGATAAAACCCTTGGACTGGGACTTCATAGCTTTGAAATAAGATCAGCATTTATATTTTGCAGGGCTGGCCTGTACCTAGAAACTCCTACACATGATGGAGTCACTGCTGCCTACCACATTTCAGTCAGCTGAGTAGCGGTGAGTATGAAAAGCCCCGGCCAGTGTGAGACACAGCCTGAGGGCATCTACAATCGAAGGCATTTAGTGCCATTGAGTCCCCTCTGCCAATGAGGCCATCTGCAGGAACAGGAACATGTGCCTGAGTCCTGACAAGATGGGTTTATGTCTTGGGCTCAGTTTCCGGCAACGCTTTCATTCCAGGTGCTAAATCTTGCCTTCCCTGGAGCAGGTGAACATTTTGCCATTAGCTTCGGGGTGCTGGGGTTTGGCCAAAAATAAGTGGCATTCTGTTCTTCAACTGCAATGACTGCTTGACTTTGTTGTATTAGAGAAAACGTTCTTTTTAAGGGAAAGTGAAATATCTGCTAGTGATGAAATTAATGGATCATTGATCATCCCTCTACCTCCTCTTTTATACATTTTTTCCTGATTCCTACCTGTTTGCATTTTCCCATCAAACCTAAAACTGTGGTTTCTGACTCTTTCTAAACCACTGCTTTTTTAACATTTGTCATAGTTGAAAGCCAGAAAAGTTTGTTTTAAAGTTTGTGGTGATTACGTGGATGTGTGATTTGTAATACTTTTCTGGAAGCACAAGTAAGAGAAGACAAAATACACTTGCAAGAGTTCTCCCCTGCCTCCCACCTCTCTCCCTGCTCAAATCTGGCATTTCCTGCTGCAGCACATCTGCCTGCCTCGGCAGGGGACAGCTGGGGGGAGGAGGGGGGAGTCATTGCCAGGTGGTTTGGTCCCCCTTTCTGGAAGAGGAAGCAAAGTGGGAATTCGGGGAGCCTTAACTTTGAACTTCCACACTTTTTCTGATGCGAGTGGGAATGTGTGCATCCAGCTTCTAAATATCCTTTCCTATTAAAAAAAAATAATAATAAGAAAGTAGCCTTCTGTCTTTATGTGGGTACTTAAAATTCTGTAGCTGTGAGTCACTGTGGTCCTGGGCTTCACCACAGCTTTTGGCGTGGACTGTGTTTATTTCTGTGTGTCCGCGTTGCTTCCCTGCACAGGAATCTTCCGTGTTTCAAGGAAAGGGAAATTGCCACCGTTTAACTTTGGGAAACATAATTTTACTGGAAGCTTGCTGGTAGTTGATGGAAACCTTCTGAAATGCACCTGTGTGCCCCCAGTACTTTAATGAGATTTGCTTGGAGGACAGCTCTACATGAGCAAATGATGTGAATACAGTTACATCTTGTTGCTTAATGACACTTTTACACTATTAGCTCTGTTGCTGTATATTCCAGTGTGGCTGATGTTGTATTCCAGTTGTGCTGGCTGAAGGATATATATCTGGGGAGCAAATTAAAATGGAATTACACTTACTTAGACATCTTTGGCATTTACGTGGTGCGTTTTATTTACCAACACTTCCAGGGGTTTGCTGTTTTCTGTTATAGACTGGACATAATGAACATTTTGGGGGGTTTTTTTGGTCACAGCCCGGTGCTGTTTGGCTCTTGCCCGTGAACATTGGGTGGCCGACTTCATTGTAGTTAAGAGAGACTGTGCCATGTCTTTTTCATTTAAATACTAATCTAAGTCTTTGTTGAACTGGAGCCCTTAAGTGCTCTTCTGACCACTGAGAGCCCTTGAGGCATCTGTGCTGAACGGGATTTTAAAAAACGGTAAAATGTCAGATCTGTTGCTGTTCATAAATGTTTATTATCAATAGGCAGCTGGAAATGTTACATCTGAAAAGGTAGAAACACCTTGAATTTCAATAGGCTTACATTTTTGGGAAAAAAATTAAATGCTTTTTTTTTTCCAGTTTACAGTTAAGCTAAAAATACACATAAAATAAATAATTTTATTTATTATGTACATAATTTAATTTTTACATGTTATACGAGGGTATGACATGGAGTCTGCACGATGGACAGAAAAGATGCAAGTAGAAAAGTACGTAAAACTAAGCGTTTGTTTTTGCTTTTTGCTCTTCCCCTTTCCTTCCCCCCTTTCTCTCGGGGTGGCTACTACTACTCAACTGCCAAATGCCGGGCTCCTCACTCCATCTTTACGTGCACAAAATTCATACAACTTCTAAAAGCACTTTTGCCTGGAAAAGGCCATCAAGTTTTTGACCAAAACTAAAATAAAGGAGGAGGGAAAAAAAGCCTCACCTTTTGTTATCCCACGAAGTGAAATGACATTTCAAAATACGCTCAGGTGTGAAGCTGTTTCTGTGGTAGCTTTTTTTTTCTTTCTTATGAAGATTTAATTTGATATTAAAACTCGATTGCTAAAAAAAACGTTTGCAAAGTAAGCCCCCAGGTCTCTAGGGCTTGACATATAGAAAAGAGAGTGCTTAAGCATCTGCTACTACCCTTTGCTTCTCCGAGATCCCTAGCCCTCTAGTTCCCACCTTAGAAACACATTCAGTAGTTTTTAAATAAGACTGTACAATACCCAAAAAATAGCTACACCAAAAAGTGCCCCCTTGCTCAAAAACAACTATTTATAGTCAAAAGGCATTTCACTCTGTTGGCTAAAGGTATCACAGTGTTCTGTTAGCTAATGTGCTAAAAGGCCAGCTCCTTGATTGATCACGTCCTGCCCTAAGCACATTGTTTCTTCGGGCTTAGGAGTTACTGCTGATATGGAAATGCTTTAAATGGGGGGAGGTAAAAAATTCCCCCAAATAAACAAAATAAGCCATGCTGAAGGAGGACATGCAAAGGCAGGAGGGACAGGGCTTCACTGTTTACGTTGTTGGTGAGGCACGGAGCAAGAAGGGTCTGTGTGTAAAGAGCGAGCTGCAAGATCAATTTGGCTGTAAAAATTGTGGGCGGTTTGAGCTGGGTCAGGGGAGTTCTATTGCTGATATTGGGTGGTTTGTTTTGCACACCTTAAAAAAACAAACCCAAAACCAAAAAACAGAGCAGGTAAAAGTGGTTCCCTGAAGCATAAAATACTCTGAAATACCAGAAGATAATGATCGAACACTTCCATTTTGTATATATATGATTTTAGATTTAGCACGTTGTCTTCATAAAACAATTGTTATTTGTGATGAATTTACTCCAGAGCAGTAGTTGGTCTGGGTGGAGGCAATTATGTGAATAATATGGAAATGACTTTTTTGTAAAAGTGTTAACGGCCTGAAATGGGGGAAGAAGTAGTGTGACAATGAAATGGAACCAAATGCCAAATGTTTAGAGAAGATGCGAATGTGGGTAGGCCAGAGTGCTCCCCACCTCCTCCTCTTTCTCCAGAAAAAAAAATCCAGTATGGGCTTGACTTTACAGTTGTTACTGCACAGAAGTTCCACTGAAAACTACAGATGATTTAGGTAACGGTTTATCTTAGACGCTCCTCCAGTGAGCTCATTTGTTATTCACTGTTGTCTCACTGATTCAAACTCGTTTCACTGTTACATGGCTGAGAGCCACTGGTGCTTCCAGCTCACCTGGTCAGGCTCCAACCTGCTGTGCTGCCCACCTTGGCTGGGGCTGGGGCTGCGGTGCCAGATGACCTGGGAAGTCCCTCTTGCAGGGAAGAGGTCCTTTCCGAGCATCCACCCCAAAGCCAGCTCCAGAGTTTTTACTTTTAACAACTTTCATTAATTCTCAGCAGCCTTAGTGGTTTGGATGGTTTTGTTTCTTTTTTTTTTTTTTTTTTGCCCTTCTGTTTGACTGTGGAATTGTAACAGAGGTGGGAGAGTGACCCTGTTCCTTTGGAAACCAGCCTTTGAGGCTGCCCAGAGCTTTCTCACAGCCACATCTGTGGGACAGTGTTGGCACCACACTGCAGGAAAAGTTCACTGGTTGAAGGAGAACTCAGCCAGGAATGAAACCAAACCCACACCTCTTCTGGCTTAATTGAAATACATTTTTCTTTGGGATTTTGGCCTTTTGAAAAGCAAAGTAGAAATATAAAAGCAAAGCTGAGCAGTCCCAAGGGAAGTGGGACATACGCTTAATGGGATGAGAGCAGCAGGTGCTTAAGTAGTTTTCTAACTGCTAGAAAAACCAGCAATATTATGCTGTTAGTAACTGTCCAGATACCTGGTGCAGAGACCCAGCAACTGCTCACGTTCCTGGGAGGGAGCTCAGGATGCTTGTAGTGCCCTTACTGTGCAAATCACATCCTAGAGCTCCTGTGGCTCACACCAAAGGCCTTTATCCTGAGTAAGCACTAAAGAAAAACAAATTGTACCAACAGAGAAATCGGGATGAAGAGTCCTCCTCGGAGGGACGCAGGAGAAGGTCTCCCACTGCCCAGGAGAGGTTCCTCCAGCAGCCATCATGTTGGTGACACACCACTGCCCGTGGGGCCTGGCTGGGAGCTGCCCTATCCCGCTCCTCGGGGCAAAGCAGGCAGTGGGGCCATCGTCCTCCAGCCACAGCCTCCCCTCGCCCCAGCACCCTCCTGTGACACCTGGTCACCTGCATGACTTGCTGCCCTTGCCGGTGACAAGTGACAAGTGAATCCTAAGGAGGTGACATGTGGTGAACTTTTCCTATAGCCCTATTCCTGCCGTGCGCGTGTGTGTCAGTGCTGGGTTGCCTGTGGAACCTCCCCATGCTTACAAGTCTGTTGCATCAAGCAATTTTAACCTCTTTGAAAGGTAAGGTTTTATATTTATACATAAGTATATTTATTTAAATACCATGAGTATTTACAGTGGCTGTTTCTGCTAAAAATCATGTTACATGTACCATCAGAAAGAGAATGAAACACAAAGACAGTAAAGGTGACATGAAGGGGTGAGACATAAATCACAAAAGCAAGAGTGTTGGTTTAGGCTTCCAGGGTACACTGCTCCTGCTCTCTGTCTGCTGCAGAAGTCCCCTAAATTCCCTTTGTGGGAAACCGCTAGTTTTCTACACGGAAAACTATCATAACGGACATACAGTTAAATCTTAACCTGAATTAGTTGTAAGAAAATAAAAGTACATACTACTGCTACGAATCTTGACTACTTACTGTATATAGCGCCTTTAATTTAAAGATCTGAAAGTGCTTATAAATAATGAACTAACCCCCCCTGCGAGGTAGGTAAGTTTTATTATCCCTATTTTACAGATGGGGAAACTGAGGCATTAGAGAGGCTGAGTGACTTGCCCAAGGTCACGGGTGAGTCAGTGGCAGAGCTGGGACTAGCCCACAGAAATCCTGTTCTCTAATCCTGGCTCTGCCCACTGTGCATGCTTCCTCTGGAGGGACCACATATACAAATGCGTCAGTATTTACATATATACCAGTAAGTGAATACTATACAAATGCAATTACCCAAATAATCTGCAGAGTTAATGTCTGTTAATTTCTTGTGTCTGAAACAGCTTCTTTAATCTCTGACCTGAGTACAAACACCTAACTCAGCTCTGTCTGATATTCCTAACCCTGGGTATTACTGGTTAACTGTTCAGTTGGTGATCCTTTGCAGGTGTGCTGCTTTGAAAAGCCAGGTGACAATGACACTGGAGATGGGAGGTGAGAAATAAAGCCACTTCAAGAGCAAGGAACCTAAAGAAAGGGCAAGTTGTCAGACTTCTGTTATCTCAAATTCTAAATTCCTTGCATATGTATAAGGATCATTTTTGAAGCCCACAGAACAAAGGCCAGGCATGTGCCAGTTGGAGCACAGTTGTGCTGCTTGAACCCAAGCCAAGGAAGTTTAACTCTAAGTGTCCCATCAGCTTCTACCCTGGTCTCTTGCACAGACAGCTCAGGAGTAGTTGACTGTTTTCTCAGAAGAAACGAATAACTTTCACTAAATCACATTTTCTTTTAGAACAATTGAAAATTAAAAAATAGCTAGTGAAATGCCAAACGCTGTGACTGCCAGTGAATTTTAAAAAAACCCACAAGTTTTTCTTATCAAATATATTTTTCACAAGATGCTTTAATTTCCCTCCCCTGAAGCTCCTATATTAGAGTAATAATAATAATAATTCACGAGCTGCTACCAAAGGGGATGCAGAGATGCAGTCAAACAGAATTTTGTCTTCTGGGGGGGACCAGGTTGACAGTTTTGCAAACTCCTGGACACGTGTATTAATCACAGCCAAATCAAATATTTGTGTTAAATTCCAAAGTCAGCTCAAACTAGCTCATAGCTGGGAGCTGGGAAGTATCTGAGTCATGAAACAAATCCCAGGGGAGCCGCAGCCAGGCAGGCGTGTGCCGTACCTCTTGCCTGTAGCGTAACATTATCGAGAGGTTTTTGCAGACTGCATTATCCATCGTGCCACTCCA
Organism: Nycticryphes semicollaris; assembly: GCA_013400055.1. Taxonomy (NCBI): domain Eukaryota; kingdom Metazoa; phylum Chordata; class Aves; order Charadriiformes; family Rostratulidae; genus Nycticryphes; species Nycticryphes semicollaris. The sequence goes on along the minus strand of VXBJ01007013.1, from coordinate 2,260,762 downwards.
ATGTGGCAGTTCCTACCCCTGCCCTTTCAGGACACAGCAGGGGAACGTGACTCATGCAGTTTGCACACAAAGGATTTGCGTTGACCCATGTCATTTTTACATTTGGGGGGGGGGGGAACGGGGACCACTGCGGAGTTAATTGCGTTTCATTTTGTTATTTGTACCTGTTAATGTAGTGCTGCATGTGAATGCCACACTGTAATCATCACCACCAGCACTGTGCTTGCTCTTATTGGAAAACTTAAAAGCTTTTCTACTGTCCAAGGATGATATGAACCTGCTTCTGACCCAGTTGACGACATCTGCATAACCGTACTTGAATTGCTTTCATTCTTACTCGTTAACGCAGGAAATACCACAAATTTCCTGGCCCCATGTCAAGTAGAGTTCATAAACTGCAGTGTGGTTGGAGGGGGGCGTAAAATAATTAAAACCCTCACCTTTATCCCCCTGGACCGGCCCTTGCTAATGTGCTCGGTTTGGTTTATTAAACTGCGGGGCTTTTATTGTGTGCTCTTTGAGAACTGCTTTCGGTGGGTTCTAACTGCAGCTCTCGCTTATCAATGGCTTTGCCTCTTCAGTGACAAGGGTGCTGGATTTCTTCACGGATGATCAGGAAGCTGCTTCTGACCCTCCGATTTTGCCCGTCTCCTTACGTAGCGCCTGTCAGTTGGCTCAGCTTTTCATAAAGGAAGAGGAGATGCAGTGTCAAAGATAACTCTAACCCTGCAATTATTATGAAAGCTTGAAATCTGTTGATGTAAAGATGCTTCTCGCTCTGTCCTAACTAACACATCTAGGGGCTTAAATATTTTGGGCTTTATACTGCATGCTGCTAACAAGATTGCTGTCACTTACAAGCAAGGAATACAGAAACATTTTTGGGTGTCTGCTTCTCGTTGCTGAACTGGCCCAAAACCCTCGTCTCCACTGGGAAGTCTGTATTGAAAACTTCCCATGAGTGTGGTGTGTTGGCATCTGCAACTCCACTACAGGAGCTGGCCACATCCTTCATGTTTATCTCTGATGTAGGTGTGCTCCACTCCAACCTTTACTTTAGGTGATGCTCTATTGGTGCCCAAAGGGAAACCCAACAAAGTGGTTTTCCTTAACAGGAGGAGGGAGCCATGTTTAGAACTCGGGCTATCCACCTGCAGGCATCCCAGCATCAATTCTGGGGGGGAACTGCTGTAGTGAGGAACATAGAGAATCATAGAATAGTTTGGGTTGGAAGGGACCTTTAATGGTCATCCAGCCCAAACCCCCTGCAATGAGCAGGGACACCTTCAACTACATCAGGTTGATCAGAGCCCCGTCCAACCTGACATGGAATGTGTCCAGGGATGGGAATCCCTCTCCACCTGCCCCTCTGTCCTGCCATGAGAGCTGCTCCTGCCCCTTGCTGGTAAAATCTGACCAGTGTGTAGATGAAGGTAGGCGTAGACTTTCCAGCATTCTGCTTTTACAAATGGAACTCATAACCTAGTTTACAGAAGAGGTGGTTTTTGGCAATGGCACTTGGGATATGCTCTAGCTCATATAACCTCTCCTGGGAACACAGCCTTAAGTACGACTGTGTGAGTGCAGTAGCAGAGCTCTGTCACATGGGAAGGCCACTTCTGAGCTCCTGGGCAGGACTTGCTTCCTCTAAGAAAGCAGGTGACTAATAACAGCTGTGAAGTGGTGGTAAGTAAGTGCCAATCATCTGTGTTTCTTAGCAACACCACAGAAGAAAGTTCAAGTATCACATTGTTAAAGAAAAGAAAATTAAATAAATAAATTTAAAAATCACGGTTATGAATTCAACCATTTTGCCCTTGATGGGGACTGTCTTCTCCCCTCTCTGATGCTTCTCAAGACAAAAGCCGTGACAGGGCTAGGCCCTGTCCTGACACTACTACAGTTGGGGAAATAAAAGATAGCATCTACTGCCACCCTCCTTTTTGGTACACCTTAGGAAAGGAACTGCAGAGACTCCATCTGCTGCCAGATGCAGTTTGAGCTCCTATTGCTCAGGTTCCTTTCCAGAAATACAGCTCACAGGCCCAGGATATCTCTTAGCACTTGCCATATACCAGGAGGACGGTTTTCTTCCTAAGTGCTGACATCCATCAGAGAGGCAGCAAAAAGCAAATGCAGTGGTGGAAGTGAGATTAAGAATTCTAAAACCCAGCTACAGCTCGAGGGGTGGGGTGTAAGGGCAAGGCTCAGGGCCGGTGTTTGGCTCGGCCCGTTAGAAATACAAGAACCGCGCTGAGGTTTGCCTTTCAAGCAACTACAGTTTGGGTCAGTTCATCTATGCAGAGGTCGACAGAAAGGCCAGGGGCTGGCTTCCACTGTCAGATTAACTGGAAGGTCATTCTGCTCCCTACAGGGGGAATTTCTTATGCAAATTGGGTAAAGAAGCAAATCATAACATGTTCTAGCTGGATGATCTCTTACTTGATAACGATACAATATTAATATAATAACCTGAAAAAACACAGACAAACAAAGAATCAGAGGTCATATTGCTTAAAGAAAACAAAAAGCCAGTTACAAGTTGAAACCCTTTCTAAAAATATTTTAAATATAATTCTCAGCTTCCTGCTAAGCCAGTGCTCACCAGCTGGTTGGGTTGATGAGGAAGATCGAGCAGGACGCAGAGCCGATGGCAGTGGATTGCAGCAGTGATCACCCAGCGGCAGGGGGATGATGGTGAGGGCACTGGAGAAATCCTTTACTCAGCCACCAGCGTGACTGAAGTCTGTGGGCTTTGAAGACTAAGACTGCATCCAAAGGGATTCCTGTGGTTTATAGTGACCTTATAAATGGTGAAAGCTTTAGTTTAGGACTTGTGGGTGGAAAAACAAACTTAAAAGGTGCAGATGGCTATAAAATAGGCTAACATAACATAAGTAGTTTCACACTTTTGTTTTTTTCACCTGTGGACAGCAAGGAAATGGTAACGCTGAATCAGATGAGAGCAAACCATTACCAATAACTGGCTAAGTTTTCCAGTGAGCATTAGGATAGCTTTACTTATAGCCGAGTTGTAACATGGTCCTCCTGCCCGTCTTTCCACTGGTTTATAAACAAGTCACAAGCCTCTCCCCATGAATCAAACACATCCTCTGATGAGTCTATAAGTTTGGAATTAGAGGAACAAATACTGGAAGCACAGTGAAGGGAGCTGGTACAAACCACAGGGCGCTCCTTGCTATGTCCTGTAAGTCTTGTGTTCCCACTGTAGTCCACCTCATTGAGGTTAATTTCACTTTTGGAACAATTCTCTTCTCTCTCTTTATCAATCTGAGAATATTTAATGTCTCTCCACATGTAGTGTGGCTGAATAATTCCGTCTGAAATAGTGTACATGGGTTCTGAACTTGGTTCAGGTACATGTCCATTCATCTTGGAGAAAAGGAGGCCCAGTCTCTTAAAGGACTCCTTCTTGGAGCTGGAAAGTCTCTGAACTCTATTTCCATTTCGGACAAAGGAGCGCTTACTGATCCCATTGCTTTTTGGCTTCTCTTCCACCATATCGATCCCAGACATAGTTTTAATTAGAGCAGATACATTGAAGTCCTTTTTCTTGTTGGCTACATTGAAAGACACACTCTTGGCTTTGGATTTTTCTCCAGCACCATCTTCGTTTGCTTCGTCCTTTTGGGACACCTCTGTGCTGCTGGTAGAATAACTTCTCCTCTGGGGCTTCCTGTTGCCCAAGAGGTCAAGAACTTCATAGCGAAAACTTGAGATATCCTGTTTTAATTCCTAGAGCAAGAGGGGAAATGAGTTACACTCAGCAGTTTTATCTGTGACATGAAAGAATGATCACGTTCCCTTGGGAGGAATGTTCAGAGATATGCAAATGACTGATACCAAATCACACTTAGAAGAACACCACATGCATCTTCGTTATTCTGTGACACACAAAAAACCTGTATTGGTAATCCTGAGAATTGGAGGCCTGCCTTTAGCTTTGTTGGTAAGCGTTCTTCGTATCCATTAACCCAGATTCGTTCCTTGGCTCTGGCTGTCTTAGATGCTGACTCAAATCTGATACTCAATTCTTACCATTTCCAAAGCTTTTGCCAACATAACATATTATATATTAAAATCTGGGAGGTGACCGTATGAGAAGACACCTGAATAAGAGTATTCTCTGCTCAAAACCCGTGACATACACGTTGTGTGTATTCCCAGCTCCAGTAATAAGCCTATTTCCACCACAAGTTACAAATCAACTTGACAAGTTAGTGCAAACTCTGCAAGAGTCTACTTGAATTAATATAATAAACTATTATTATTAAGGAATAATAAATTACCTTGAAATTTTCTTCAGTTAAACCTTCATTGGTTTTGGAAGTTCTTATCATTGCTGCGACGTATCTTTTCACAAGATTTCTTATGACTTCCTAAAATAGAATTATAGAATCACAGAATGGTTAGAGTTGGAAAGGAACTTAAAGGTCATTGAGTTCCAACCCCCCTGCTATGGCCAGGGACACCTCCCACGAGTCCAGGCTGCTCAAAGCCCCATCCAGCCTGGCCTTGAACACCTCCGGGGGATGGGAAACTGTAGGAGTGATTCAACGGCTGGCTCAGACCAAACTCTGCTCTTACTGCATTTCACTGAGTTCTTACCAACAGCAGCTGTCTTGACTCTCTTCTCTAAAAGAAAAATCACTTACCATTAGAAACAGAACGCTTTCTTTTAAACAGAACAAGCTTTTGAAAAGGGTTACGTACCTTCCATCTTGAATGCTCAGTCCTCAACTACCGTTAGCAGGTATTTTGTACTTGTTTTATAAATGTAAAAGTTGGTGAGAAAAAATTCTTGATGTTCTTAGATGTTCTTAAAGCCATTTAATCTCAACTTCTGAAGGTTTTTAACATTACCAGTCTCATGTGTATATGCTGTATCCTGATAGGCTAAGCTTTGCTATTTGAAGCTTGTTTATCAAGCATTTGAAAGCCAAGAAGAGTACGTTGACAACAAATAATATGAAGAAGAGCTGGGACCCCATGAGGGCAATGCATGATCACATTAAACCACATCTGCCAGCTCCCGGGGCGTTCACTAATGGCAGGTTAGAAACTCCTTCCAAGGCTGCTGCTGATGATACCAAACTGGGAAGACTGGCTGACACGCCAGAAGGCTGTGCCGCCATCCAGCATGACCTGGACAGGCTGGAGAGCTGGGCAGAGAAGAACCTAATGAGGTTCAACAAGAGCAAGTGTAGGGTCCTGCATCTGGGAGGAAGAATTCCGGGAACCGATTTAGGTTAGGGGCAGACCTGCTGGAAAGCACTTCTGAGGAGAAGGGTATGGGGGTCCTGGTAGATAGTAAATTATCCATGAGCCAGCAATGTGCCCTTGTCACCAAGAGGGCAAATGGAATCCCAGGCTGTGTAAGGAAAAGTGTGGCCAGTAGGTCGAGGGAGGACATTTTCCTCCTCTACTCTGCAGTGGTGAGGCCACAACTGGGACACTTCATCCAGTTCTGGGCTCCCCAGTTCAAGAGAGACAGGGAACTACTGGAGAGAGTTCAGTGCAGGGCAACAAAGATGATTAAGGGATTGGAGCATCTCCCTTATGAGGAAAGGTGAAAGAGCTGGGACTCTTTAGCCTGGAGAAGAGAAGGCCGAGGGGAGACCTTACTAATGCTTACAAGTATCTGAAGGGTGGGCTGAAGGAGGATGGAGCCAGACTCTTTTCAGCGGTTCCCAGTGGCAGGATGAGGGGCAATGGGCACAAACTGGAACAAAGAAAGTTCCATTCAAATATGAGGAAAAACTTCTTTCTGGTGAGGGTGACAGAGCCCTGGAAGAGGCTGCCCAGGGAGGTTGTGGAGTCCCCTTCCCTGGAGATTTTGAAGCCCCGTCTGGATGCAGTCCTGAGTCATGTGCTCTGGGCAATCCTGCTTTAGCAGGGGAGTTGGACTAAATGATCTCTAGAGGTCCCTTCCAACTCTGACAATTCCATGATTCTGTGACTGAATCACACCATCGGTGACTTCTCCAAGGGCTCTTGCTCCACTGTGTTACCTGGGCTGTTTGTTACCATATAGATTTTGGTAGGATGAGATCTATTTTGCCCTGTGTTCTTGCTGGCTTTACGTAAGCAAACTGGTGCTTTGAGCTTCTACATTTATTTGTGCCAGCCAACATTCACACAGGTTGATCTCTACACACAGAGGAGACTGCTCCAGTTTTTCCTTTCCTTTTCCCCATTTCATACATCGGGATAACAAGCCTGAGCCACACCAAGCAGCATGATGGTCTCCACACCAAAGTTTTACTGGGAGGTGTTTTAAGAGATCTCACTGTTGGTACCCATAAGCTGTGCTGTGAAGCCAGAAAGTCTGTTGTGAAAGGTGACTAATTATGTTAAACATCAACTTCAGATAAAACCTCTTCAAAAAGCAGATGTCTTAAGTAAGACAAATTACTTTTGACAGTATAGTCTAACATACCACCAACAGTCTCAAGAATTTCTTTTCCTTCCAGTGTGCCGGCGTAATACATCACACTGAATTCCAGTACCGAAGCTGGTGGTTTTAATACAGTTTCATCCCTTTGTAATTGACTCATTACGAAGACTTGATGACAGACAGACTGACAACAAACAAAAAAGCAAAATTCAGCAAAGGTACCATTCCTCCTTCCTGAGGTGTCCGAAATAAAAGACCATCCCCACCACTGTTTGAGTTAGGGATGCTTTACCAAAAAAAAAAAAAAAAAGCAGGAGGGAAACAATTCCAAAGCGTGTGAAAATGCTGCAGGAACAGTTTTAATTAGGATGGTGTGACAGCCTGATGTCTTAATGTTTTAATCCGTGATAAGCAAAATTGTTTTAAGAGGACCCACACTTACCAAAGTATATTCTAGAAGCGAGCAAGAATCATGATATAAGAAAATGAGCAGGAAGAATAAACAGCAAGTGAAAACTGCACATGCTGAAGAGTTTACCTGGTAATGTTGATTCTGAATCAGGTTGTCAGCGTGCCGTTCCTGGAAAGAGAAAGGCACAGGTATGTTACCTGTTTAGTCCTGTCTTTAGAGCTGCTGGTGGCTCTTAGTAAGTGATGATCCAGCAACCTTCTGCACCAGCAGAGCGCGGCCCTCGCAACCCTGAACATGCACATGCACCCTCAAAAAACAAAGTGTACATCCATGCAGCTCCTTACTGTGAATGTTTTGAGGTTTTCATGCCTCTTCTGTTCATTGTCAGAGTCGTTGCCTGGGCACAGCTGATTGTGAATCCACTTGCAAAGGTACCAGACAGACTTGGGACTTGGGACAATGTTAAAAGGAGGGGGCAGAGTGGCACCCTCATCAAAGTAACTCATCCAAAGCTTTGTCCGCGCAAACTTCCACTCGATATCCGCATGGTCCTATGAGAAAAGGAAAGGGATGATCAACAGCTTCAGGCAGGCTTTCCTGGAGCAACTGCCAGCAGCTGAGGAGGTGATGTGTGAGCAATACAGAATTTCTCCAGCTGCAGGCAAAGCAGTGTCACTTCTTCCACCTCCCTCGCTGGGGGTACACTTAAAAAAATGCAGTGTGAAATGTAGCTAGAGTGTAAAATCCCAGCCACTGAGAAATGAGATGATAGCCACATTCAGCAAAAGTAATTTCACACGCTGAAGCTGGACTTCATCCTTTAGTGGTTACGCTTATTAGATCGCAAATAGAAGCAGCAAGAAAACACATTTCTTTTTTGCTAGCACTTTTGTTATCACAAATCACTGCTTCTCATGTCCAAATCCAACGAATTCTCACATTCTTCCCTGGAAAAAGGTCTTTTATAGTGTTTGATGTGTTTGGTTTTTATAGCATCCATTAATTCCGCTCTTATAAGGAAGTAACACATTTTATGCATGCTGTATTTTAAATCTTGCCTCTGCATTATTCTTACACAAAATGGGAAACATTTTACTGTTGGGTTTTGTTGGTATTTTTTCATTTATATTATCACCATGGTAGGTAGCTTGCTGTGCTCTAGTGTTTTTCATCCCAACAAAGGTGGAAAGTTAATAGCAGCCTTCTTCAGATGGCACATGGTCCATACAGTCACCAGGAAACAAATACTGAGTCTATGAGAGAGACTGACCTGACAGACTGCAAAATGGGGATCCCCAAATCAAGCTGTTTGCACTCTTGTCCAGGGAGGCAATGAGTTGTTCTGCCCAGTAACAAATTCCATCCTCCCTTCAACATCAGGGCAGAGACATCTACCTACAGCCTGGATTCAGAGAGATACTGCAGCTATTCAGAACAGATTTCAGGCTGTTTTGTGCTAGTGTTAAAGTTTAAAAATGTCACTGTATTGTATGTTCCACAAAAATTCTGACATTAGACAGAAAAAAGAAGGAAATAATTTGAATCCTTCAAGCCACGCAGCGCTGAACACAGCTTACAGGAGTACACTGCATTTAAATGGTAAATTAGTGTATTGTTATCATTGCAGAGTATAGTGCTAAGCTGGCAGTTATGACATTGTAGCTGTTCACCATTTACATTAACAGTATCTGACGTGAGATTAAACCAAAGCCATGATTATCTAGGCTAAGTAACAGGGCAAGGCAGGAGAACAATATGGGATTTTTAAGTTTCTGAAGAGAGTTCAACCAGGTTGGAACAAGCAGCCCTATTGAGTGAGGGATGCTGGGCTGCAGGGCGGCAGCTCTCAGAAACACACAGCAAAGAGTAGGACAGGGAGTTTAATAAAATATGGCTGGACGTTCATGCTCCAAAAATTACTACACTGTCTTTCTGGCTACGCTCCAGTGCTCTGACACAGGTAAAATATGCTCGCATCTTGACAGTGAGGTGCAGCTGAACTCCATTTTAGTAGTGTACTCAAGTTACATGCAGCTTTCCATTTAGAACACCTGCCTCAGTGGCCCAGTAGCACATTAGTTTCTGCAGATGGGCTGAATCAGCCCAGAACACTGCTGTCCCCTGCCAACTTACTGAAAGGACTGTTTTCAAGCCATAGGTAGACTCAGAGAAAGCAGCCTGACATGCCCCTTCTTGCCTCACACATTATCGGACCCCATAAGCAGGAAACTGCAGCATCACAACGAAGCACTATAAGCTGATGCTGGAGGAAATTAAGTTCTGGGTAGTTATAAACGAAGTTTGCAGCAGTAGAAATAATTGCCACCAAAAAAAAAAAAAAAAATAGAGTCCTGCTCATTTTTTCTTCGTTTGTATTACCTGCAGGCTGCAGCAAGCTCAGCAGAGCTAGAGGCGAGGACAAGCTGGTGCCATGCAGATGCTGTTCCTCCTTCCCAGACTCTGTGTCAGTGTTCTGAGCTCCACAACCAGCCCACAGGACAACTCCTGGCTAAGAACTGCTCAGAGTTAAAGGCAAAGCTGTCCCAGCCTCTTTCAGAGGCAGAGCTGGCTGCTCCATGCTCAGACCTAAAGGCTCACTCGTGCCCATCTCTCTACCTGAACATTTCCTGGTCTGGGCAACTTCAGTTGAAAGACTCTTCAGAAGGACAAAGAATGACCAGCATCACACACCAGGTGAAGCAAGGGGCCACTGGGGAGGGCATGCTGCCCATGGGGAAGGCAGGAGATCAGAGCTCTCTTGGCAGAGAAGAGGCCTGAGCTGCAGCTCCCCATGCTCTACCTGGACATGCTCAGTACCTCAGTACCTACCTCACCAGCCACACCCCAGCGTTGGCTGCATCTCAAAAGGCTGCAAGCAAGAGGGACACTGCAGGTTCAAGCATCTAAAGCATTTTGTAGAGGATATACCTGCACGAGACTTATTCAGCTCTGCTGCCAAGAAAGCTTTTCTCAGGGTGTGTAGGAACTACAGACACCTGGCAGCACTGACAGCACTGTGAGGGTCAGCTGGGGAATTAAGGGTAAGGCAGTAGCTGAAGGGAGTGCAAAGACTCTTATTTTTGGATAGAGACATGTATATTTTAAGTTCTTTGTCAATACAGAAGTAGGTGTGAATATCCTATTGAGGAGCCAGCCAGAAGGGAGAAAGTAGTTTGGAGAAGGTTATAAATACACTCTTCCCTTCTACAAAGGACTATTGAAGGTTCAGTGTCCGTGGTGAGGTGGGATCAGGTGTGGTAACTTGGCAGCAATTTCCTTCAGCACATTATAAAAAGGGCATATCCTGGAGGGAAGGGGATTTAGCAGTGGATGTTGGATGCTGTTTGTAGAGGAGGCTAAGGCAAGTGTACAGCTTGGGGATTGCACATTAGTTTCTGCTAAAGGAAGGAAGAAAGGGCCAAAAGAGTTTTTTCTGCACAGAGTGTTTTCTTTTTGTTCTTTCATTTAAAAATAGCGTAAAGGGACTACATGGGCTTGACTGGGGGCTGAATGCAGGTGCAGGCGCAGAGTACCACTGTGAAACTTAGCAGTAGTTTCTCATTGGGGAAGTTTTGTGGTTGGTTTGGACAAATCCCCGTTGATCTAAAGGCATCCATGGGTGAGGCTGGTGGCTGCTGGCTTCAGCCCCACCTCTATTTCTTCCTGTGCAGTCTCAGTCAATAGGTGCAATGGAACCTCTCTTAAAAGACAGACCCTCGGTACAAAGCTTCAAGTATCCTTTCTTTCTCTTTTGTACTGCTGTGTATTCCCCAGACTGAGACAAACTCAGTCTCAGTTATTCACCTTGATGTTTTGAGAACCTGAGCAAATCAGATGAGAGCTCCTGGCAGCAGTTTTGTGTTGCGAATATTAGAAAGAGACATTTCAATTTTACTGAGAATGTCTTTGTGTGCCAGGAAACCACCATTTTCTTGGTTAGAGCTCTCTTTAGTGCTGTAAGCAGTAAAATCTGCACACAAAACTGCAGCTTTCCCAACTCTCCTCCCTGTGCTGCGTACCAAGGGTACCATGCTTCAGCAATCATTCCATACCCAATTCACACCTGAAGAACTTGTGAGTTACAGCCAGTACATCAGTCATTGCATTGGCTGTGAACGTGGCCCACTGGACCACCAGATGCGCTGCAGGTTTCTGGTGCATCTCCCTGCAGATCACTCAGCAAGTTTTACGTGTTTGAGAGCTGCTTGAGGCTGAGCCTGCTTTGCATCAAAGCTGGTACAAAAATTCCATGTAGGTGAACGCTCAGAGTGAGGTCCTGAATACCTGAATACAGCGAGAGTCCAACTCAAGGGCCCTTCCCTTGCTCAGCCTGCCCTGGCCACCACACACCCCACAAAGCTACGCAGCGATGGACAAGCCCAGACCTGCTGCTGGAGGGTTCAGTGTCACCTGCAGCAGTGCTGTACTAGCCACTGACTTAAGGAGGTGGGTCACAGGAGATGGCATGTTGGACCCCGCTCCCAGGGACAGCCACTATGGGTATAACCCTGACAGGCTTCAGCAGAGGTGGGTCTCCTGAGAGAGAGGATGGGAGGAAGCACAGGAGCTCTTGCCCCTGCCACGGGAGCACTGGCAGAGGGCACACACCAAGTGGAGCTCAACAGTGCAAGGATGTGCTCTGCAGTGTTCCACCGTGGTGAGGAGCTTCATGTAGACTCACTGTGGAGACACCACAGGATCCTCACAGACCAGTGGTGTTTTATACATTGTTCTTAGATGACAACTTTTGCAACATTTATAATAAGCTAAAGAAGCATACCAGTGCTTTTCAAGTGTGACCTTGTTGCTTTAGGAATTTAAATCCAAGTTTGGATTTCACTGTCCTCTTTTTGAGCTTCTGTTGCTTTTGCCCTTGTTCTTGTCACCATTTTCTTTCAAGCACTGTTCATCATTTCAGCTATAAAACACTCTACTTCTTAAGAGGGCCGAGCCCTCGAGCTCAAAGAAAGAACACATGAACTCAAAGAAACCAGCACTTGGCTTCTCTGTGAGAAAAAAAAAAACCCCAAACATATCACTATCACAATGCCAATGTGTCACATTGGACACGTAATCCTCTTGCAAATCTCTGCCATTTGAAGTGAGACTTAATCTCCCATAAAGATTTCCCTGTGGGATCACTGAAGCCAACTTACTGTAGCAGTTGCAAGGATTTTCTAATTCAGTCAAAGTGATGTATTCACAGATGTGCCAGATTTTAAATAATTACCTGCTACACTAATTATCCAGGATAATTCAAGCATTAATCTCCATCTTTATCTCTGCGTAGAAAATCTGTTGTTTACAATTTGTGAAATGTGTTCTATGAAGATTTCCATCACCATCTCCTTGCTGGGCTGTATGGTTTAGATTATACTTTTGCCGAATAACAGCCAGCTTCTCAGCTGGTCCTGACCAGCCAGCAGGGACCCCAGCAATGGAAGGCTGTTTCAGATCTCTGGATGAGACGACTACTGCTGCTGCAGCCTCGAGGTTCCTCAGCCTCCTCATGTTTAGTATTTCAGCTCCCTTGTGGCTGGAAAGCTGATAGAGGAAGATGCTGTTACTTTTAACTTAGGAGACAGAAGCTGAAGCACAGGGCTGTCCTGTGGGAAGCCAGTGGCAAATAGGGACATGGGAACCCGATTTTGTGACTCTTGAACTGGTGGGATAGTCCTGAGTTTACATTAGCTCAGGGATGACAGGCTGAAATGGATTGTGGCAGCTCCCTGCACTCTGTGGTTGCACACTGTGGTTAGTGCTAGAGCCACGTACAAACACTCAGCTAAAACATAACGCTGAGATGATGGCCCCACTCAGCAGCCAGGCTCTCTGAGATCTGCAAAACTTGTCCACTGTAAAACAATCACGAGATAGATAATCAGCTACTTAAGCTCTTCTATGCCACACAGAGGTGTGCAAGAGCTTCTGCCCCTTCCTCCAAGAGGTGTGTTCCTGGGATGCAAATCCTCCCCAAACCTGTTTGGAAAGAATAATGTATAAGGATAGCTAGTTTCTTTCTAGCTGGCACAAAAAGGGCTGTGTATGCCTTTCTTGTGTTTTATTATACAACAGCCAGTGGGCTAAGCTGGAAATCACGCTGCTGCCTGTCAGATGCAGATACAGATGGCTGTGACAATGCCCTCGGGACCAGGCTGGCTGGCCATGGCTGAGCGCCTCCTCGGAAGGAGGCACGGAAAGCTTTCCTTTTGTGCTGGGGAGGCTGGCAGAAGCCAGGTGATTTCTGCATCAGGAGTAGCAGAACTGCTCTCCGCTGCTGTCCCAGAAGGTGCCAGCAGCAGCAGCCCCACAAGTTTAGGAAGTGCCCAAGTTTAGGAAGTGCCCAAGCTGTAGTACTTTGCTCTAGGAATGAGGAGCAGACGCAGTGTTCACCTTTGCAAAGGTGCTCACTGACAGATCTTATTTGCAGCCTATGGAGTAAGGGAGGCTCCTTGCCTGAAAGGCAGGCGCAGGATCTTCAAAGATGCTTTTTTTGTTTTTCTTTTTTCTGTGTAATTAGCTACGCTGCAAAGTATACAAGTCATTAAACTTTGTTTGGTACATTTCTATCTCACACGTGTCTTTATTGCTCTTTGCTAAACCCAAGCAGAGAAACAGCACAGAAAATAGATCAGCAATGGCTTTCAAGCAGGCTAGCACAAGCAATATACCCTTGTGTGACCTGAACAGAAAGCATTACAGAAAGAAGGTCAGGAGAAAGTTAATCTTTACAGAACCCAACACAGACGACTTGTGCAGTTTCAAAGCTGTTAATTTTGTAATATGTGTTGGGCAAACTGGTAATAACATCAGCAAAGCCTGGGGGTTTAATGACGAGCTCAGAGAAGCAAGCAGCAAAAATCCAGGCAGACTATTTGAGTTAAATGATGCTTATTGTTTTTCAAAGAAAAGTATGTCATAGAAAGGAGAAAAAAAAAGTCTGTGACAAAAATCAGAAAAAATCAGAGACGTACAAAGGCAATTAACGCGTAGGTAATTCAGCTGCAGCTGACAACAAATGACTTTGCTTTCAAAGCTGGGGATGACATACCGGAGGATAAGAACTTAATAGGATCAATCTCAAAAATAATACAAGAAAAAATACTAAAGGAGGACAATAGAGCATTAGAAGAAGCAATTAGAACACTTAGGGAATGAGGCTGTCAGAGAAGGGATGAAAGTACTGTCTTAGCACAAAATCACCTGCTGCACTGGTAATGCAAAGGGAGCCCTGACCAGCAACCAGACGTTCACACCAGGGAAGCTGCTGTGGTGGCCCCGCGCCAACCACGCAGGGCTTTGAAGAGGCACGTGTGGCAATGCTCTGGAGAGAACAAAGCCCACGGCAGATGCAAACCAGCACACAGGAAGCAAGGGAGCACCCTGATGTGAGGGAAGACATGCCGGGAGAGCCGCAAAGCAAACCCCATGCGTGAGCACACACCGCAGGCAAATGAACAAGGGCCGAGCGGGTGGCCCAGGAAGGGAGAGCTGCTCCTGGGCAGCAGCTCAGCCAGGGATGTAGCGCACTTTCCAGCACAGGAAAGGAAAAGGACATTCAAGCATAGGCACGTCCTGAAGAAGTACTCTCAAATAAATGCCAGCAAGGGGATGCAAGAAAATCAAATACTCGTGCCACAATGGGGGTAAAGACTTGATTTCAGAAAAGAGCTATCCTTATCTGCTAAAAGGCAAAAGGCAGCAAGGCCCTTAGGTGAGGAAATCACACAGAGCACAAGGGAGAAAAAACTCAAAATCTAAATTTTGACATAGCAGATATTTCAGATAAGCCATCAATGGGATTGCAAGCCTTAAAAGTCTGAAAGCTGGATGGAGATCCCAGTCATGGTAAAGCCTATAAAAGAACACGCTCTAACAGAGGAAGCTGGGAAAAGCTTCCTTAATTTTTCAGTGTCTGAGGTCCATCACTTCAAACAGATCAAGGGAATGGCCAGTTCAGTGCCAACAAGACATACAACATGGTGATTGCATTTTATAATAAGGTGGATAAAGGACTCCATCTTTGGAGCACAGTGTTGTGGTTTGGCCACTGAAATGAAGGACACATAGCTAGAGAGTCTTTGAAATTATAGAAACTGGGTAAGTCACTGGCTGCAGTGGAAAAGAAAACTGATCTCACAAGGCCAAGTGAAGAGCACGGGCTTTCACTCCTCAGTGACACCACAGCAGAGCTGCTGTTGCACTGACCATCACTTCTCTGGAATGGACCTCCTTACTGTGAGTTGGCTGATTTTCCCAGTGCTAGGGAATCAGTTTATTTGTACCCAGAAAATGCATGCTTTAGCATCTCTGCTATTTATATCTTCCATGTGCAGAATATATTCATAATTAGAATTTTTATTATAGCTTGCAATGCACTACATTCTACCATGTATTTAGGTTATATATATCATTTACCTTTCATCTTCCACCAGCATATTGGATAGCAACAATAGCTAATGAGAAGGCCAGAGAATATTGTATTTGAGAAAACACAGAGAACTGTGAATTGTGCTGGTTTTAGTGCAGTTGAATTATTTGAACTAGCACCTTTTCTTTTTCTTCACTCATATTCCAGCAAAGTTCAGTTTTTATTTTAATAATAAAATAAATCAGCTCAGTAGTAGAGGTCATGCAGACTCTAAAAGAGTTCATGCAGTAAATGAAGTTCTCTAAAAGAGCCTCAGCAGGAAGAAACAATGAGAAAGATATCACTAAGGCTTTGTTCTTCCTGCCATCCATTTTCTCTCCTTTATCACTGCCTGATAAGAGCCTCTTTTCATGCTGAAAGTCACAGAGATAAAGGTGCATCTGTGCTGATAATATTAACTACCTCCAGCCAGGTCAAAATCAAGTAATTCACACATGCCCATAGAGAAATGGTGGGCTGAGAAGGTATGTCTAACCCAAAGAAGTTGCCAAGG